>JAODAL010038493.1:0-39149 GCA_025379985.1 Phyllomedusa bahiana
TGTTTTTAAATTTTTAATTTTGCTCTTTCCCCATTTCATCTCTCTTTTTAGAACATCATAACACCATTGGGGGCTTTGCCCTGGCCTTTTCGTTGTTTTTACTTCTTTCTCCGCGCGCTACACATTTATACACCAAAATGAATCCTACCCAAGATTTAAGTATCATAAAGGTCCTGAGATTTTGAATAGATGTGGCCAAAAGGTGGCTTTGAGGAACTCCCTTTTTAATGCATCAAATTTTAGTCTATGGTGTCATTAGGCTATGGGTCAAGTCTCTGGTGTCATCAATGCTTATTCATCAATGTCTAGGGGTCACAAAGTCATGATTTCATCAATGTCCTGGGTCATAACTCTTGGGTCCTCCGTCAGGGGTCATCAATGTCTATGGTCTCAAATTTTATGCTATGGGGTCATCAAAGCTATGGGGTTTATCAAAGTCTATTTATCTTGTTATGGTGTCTAAATTTTAGTCTATTGAACAATGTCTAGGTGTCATCAATTCTATGGTAGAACCCCTTTTAAAAAAAGAAAAACCTTATTTATCAATCTTTTAAAATTAGTAAACTTTCCCTTGTAACAGGACACTCCCTCCAGGGGGAAAACTTCTCGCGGGCCCCTAAATTTCCCCCACATTAGGGGGAATCCTCCCAATGCATCAAGCCCCAATCCTTTTTCGCGCTCCGGCCCGGGCAGGGGCTAGGGGGTTTCCGGGGGGTGACATCTCTATGGCTTGGATTAATCTATTTGTATTCACAGCTCAATCCGGGGGCACACCCTCATTCTCCCGGCCGACCCCGTGAGCTCGCAACTTTGGATTTGTAAATGTGAGAAACCAGCAGCCCAAGAGGAAGCCAAGCCCCCTGCCCCGCCCCCGCCCCACTTGTGGGGGGTCCTCCCTCCCTGTCCCTCGCCACTGTTGGGGGGGTTCCCCTCGACCCCTTCCCCGCACCACTGGTGGGTTTCCTCCACCCCTTCCCCGCAGCCATTTGGGGGTTTCCTCCTCGACCCTTCCCTGCCCACTGTGTGGTGCCCTTCCCTACCCCGTCCCCGCAGCCCGTTTGGGGGTTCCCCCTACCCCCTCCCCCACATTGGGGTGTCCTCCTCTGACCCCGTCCCTGCAGCCACTGTGTGGGGTGTCCTCCTCTGACCCTGTCCCTGCAGCCACTGTGTGGGGTGTCCTCCTCTGACCCTTCCCTCACCACTGTTGGGGGGTCCCCTCTGACCCTTTCCCCGCACCACTGTTTTGGGGGGTTTCCTCCCGACCCCCCCTGCAGCCCCTTTTGGGGGTCCTCCTCTGCCCTTTCCCGCCCACTGTTTGGGGGGGGCCCCCACCGCACCACATATCCCATAGCTACTTCCTGTCACATTGTTACGTTTGCATCCCTGTCACCAACAAGGTCTCCCTTGAACCCAATAATATATACTACATATGTGTGAGCTGAAACAGTGACTGCACAAAACTGTGCTGCATTGTAGGGAGTATGCACAAACCACGATAGCATTTAGACAATATTGTCACGCACACGTACCACAGAATAAATGCAGCTCTGGGGGGAAACAAGTACCCGGGGGAAATAAGGGGAAAATTATGTACTTTACTGCACCAGAGAATAGTGGAAACGCAGCTCTGAGGATAATACAGATGGGAACCCAGGGTCATACAGGATAATAATAAAGTTTAAAGGGGCGCCCCCACAAATATGATGCAGCGCTGGGGTAAAAACATGTAACCAGGGTCAAATCGAAAGGTTATTTTTAGGCAATGACTTCACCAGCAAAAAGTGAGCCCGCCTTGGGGGATAAACGGGTGAACTCAGGGCATAAAAAGGGTAAGTTATTATGTACATACTGACACAAAAGTGAGCGCACTCTGGAATTTAAACAGGAAATAACTCAGGAACCCGTAAGAAAATAATTTTATTAAAATGTGACTGCAAACCCGCAAAAGTGAGTGCAGCTCTGGGGGATAAAACAATTAAACCCGGGTCAGTACAGGGATAAGTAATGTATGAAAGTACTGCACCCAAAATGAGCCAGCTCTGGAGGGTAAAACAGGGTGTAACTCACGTCCTACAGGGTAAGTAATGTATTACAGTGACTGCCCCCACAAAAAGGGACGCACCCCTGGAGGGTAATTTCAGAGTAAACCCCGGATCAGTACAAAAGTAAATTTTTACAGTGACTCACCAACAAAGAATGGAGCGCGTTTGGAGGATTAAAAACAGGAAAGTAAACCCCGGGCAGAACAGAAATTTAAGGGATGTACAGTGCTGCACCAGCGAATATGACGCACCTGGAGGATAAAAAAGGAAAAAAAAAATTTCAAGGGTCAAACAGGATAAGTAAAAGGGATTAAAATGACGCACCCGCAAATATGATGCCCGCTCTGAGGGGTTAAAACAGCATTTTAAATCAGGATCATAAAAGGGTAAGTTAATGTAGTACAGTTTACGCACCAGCAAAAAGTGATGCAAACTCTGGGGGATAAAAACAGGGTGTAAAAACCCGGGTCCCTAAGGGTAAGTAAAGTATGTTTCATTTACTCACCACAGAATATTTAACACACCTGGAGGATAATTCAAAGTAACTCAGGATCAGTACAATAATATTGGGGGGTTTCATTTTATGCACCCCAGAATAGTAACCCTCTGGAAATATAACCAAGGGTGGGAACCAATCATGCAAAATAATGTATTACACATTTACTGCACCAGCAGAAAGTGACGCACTCTGGAGAAAATACAGGGGTAACTCAATCATACAGGATAAGTAATTTTATTAAAACATTTATGCACCACAGAATATGAGCGCAGCTCCCGGATATAAAAACAGGATGTTAACCCCAGTCAGTACAGGATAATTTTAAAGTAGTACATGACCTGCACCCCAGAAATGAGCGCACTCGGGAAAATACAGGGTGTAACCAGGACAGTACAGGGGTAAGTAATTATGTACAGGGGCTGGGACCAGCAAATATGAGCGCAGCTCCCAGGGTTACACGAAAGTAACTCAGGGTCAGTACAGGGTTTAATAAAGTATTTTTCATGGGCTCACCACCCGAATATAGGCCCGCCGGGGATATAAAGGATGAACTCAGGATCAGTACAGGATAAGTAAATGTATTACCCTTGGGCCGGGGAAACCCCAAATAGTGAGCCAGCTCGGAGGAAAATACAGGAAGTAAAATCAGGAAACAAACAGGATAAGTTATATTACAGGGTCCCCCCACAGAAAGGGAGTCAGCTCTGAGGGTAATTTCAGGGTGGGGGAACTCAAATCATGCAGGATAAGTAAAGGGAGTACGGGACTGCACCCGCAAAAGTGAGTGCAAACTCGGAGGGTTTACCATAAAATCTTATAAATCATTTCAACGAATGGGGTTTTTGTTTTCAATTTTCATTATTTCCATACAGGAATTATGGGTCGGCTTCCCCTTTTATTTTTCCCCGCTTCCCTTTTTTCCCTTTTCCCCCGAAACGTTTCTGCTCTTTCCCGGGTTCACAAACTTTGGGGGAAATTTTGCAGCTCATGTAATATTTATAATCGTTGCATAATACAGTTTTTCAAACCCCTTAACCATCGCCTTCTTGCATTACCAGAGTCCAAGGGCAGGGCTCGGGGGATAAAACACTCTTCTCCCGGTATAGAGGGGGATAAAACGGGGGGAAACTTCCGCCCAAACACCGCCTCTTGACAATCTGTGGAAAATTATGGGCCCCCCTGTGGAGTCTTCAGAGGCTGCAGATGTAATTAAAAAGTGATCGTCAGAAAAGCCTCTCACCCGCCACAAACCCAGACAAAAGGGGTTTAAAAGCCCTCACGATGTGGGTTTCACAGCCCCCCCAAAAAAAAAAAACAAACTAATGTGACCGAACAATTTTCAGCTCCATCAAAACCAACAGTCAAAAGCACACTGTCAGTTCTGCTCATAATGTCCTCCATGGGTCTTTCTTCTAGTTTAAGTTTGGGTTTTTTTCACCTCCATCTGGGGTCAAAAGTACAAATGCTTAAGCTCCCATAAATGTCCTCCAAAGCTGTGCTTTTAGGGAATTTATATTTTCCCCATGGGTGGAGTCACCCGCACACTGCCATACTTTCTCTATAATCCTCCACCGCTGCTTCTAGTAAGGGGTTTTATCTTCCCCACTCTGGGGTCACAGCTAAAACGGGTCATAAAGCTCTATAATGTCCTCCCTGCTGGGTGCTCTTCAGTAAGTGTTTTAACTCCCCCCGTGCGGAGTCACAGCTACACTGCTCAGGACTGGGTCTATAATTCCCCCCTGGGTGCGCTTCCCAAAGTGTTTATATCTCCCCCAGTGTGGGGGTCACAGTAACACTGCCTTTCTCTCCCATAATTTCCTCCATTTCTGTTCCTTCTAGTAAGTTTATATCCCCCCAAATGCTGGATCAATCCCACACTGCTCATACTGCCTATACTCCCCCTTCTGCGGGTTCTAGTAAGGTTTTTTATCTCCCCCTGCTGGGGCACAGCTACACTGTTTTATAGCTTTTAAATTTTCCTCCATGCTGCGCCGCTTCAGTAATTTTAATCTCCCCCCCTGGGTCCGCTACACTGCTCAGTACTGCTCATAATGTCCTCCCTGCTGCGCTCTAGTAATTTTTATCCCCCCCAATGCTGGAGGGCACACTTCACTGTTTAGTACTGCTCTAAATCTTTCCCCCATGCGCTGCCAGTAAAGTGTTTTTATCTCCCCCTGCTCATTTAAGCACACGCTCATACGCTCCCATAATGTCCTCCCCTCCCTGCTTCTAGTAATGTTATATCCCCCCCAAAGCGGGGTCACAGCACAATCTCATACGCCAAAATTTCCTCCTGGGTCGGCTGCTCCAGTAATGTTAATTTTCCCCCCTGGGTTTCACACACAATCCATCTCCTAAACCCCCGGCTGCCTTCTTTTAGTAAAGTTTATATCGCCCCAAAGCGGGGTCCAAGCTACACTGTCATAAGCTCTATAATTTCCCCCATCTGCTGCTTCCCAGTAATTTTATCCCCGTTTTTTGGAGTCCAGCTACACTGTCATACGCTCATAAACCCCCCATCTGCGCCTTTTAGTAATGTTAATCTCCCCCGTGCTTTGGGGTCCCCAGCTACACTGCTCAGTACTGGGTCAAAAAGTCCCCATGCGCTGCTTCATAAGTGTTTTATCTCCCCCAGTGTGGAGGGCACACTAAAACGCTCATAATGCTTATTAAATTTTCCCCCATGCTGCGCTTTTATTTAAATGTTTTTATCCCCATGCGGAGTCAAAACTACACGCCTACTTTCTCAAAAATGTCCTCCATGCCTGCTTCATTAAAGGGTTTTTATCTCCCCCGGGGCTTCAAAGCTACACTTCTCAGTACGCTCTAAAATGTCCTCCATCCTCTTCTGGTAATGTTTTTAAAACTCCCCCAGGGTGGAGTCACACTTACACTGCTCATACTGCCTATAAATGTCCTCCATGCGCTGCTCTTCTAGTAAGTGTTATTTCTCCCCCCTTCAAGGGCACAGCTTCAACGCCATACGGGGCCCAGAAAAGTCCTCCTCGCTGGGTTCTATTTTTTTTTATATTTCCCCCCCGGCTGGTCCAGCTACACTGCTCGTATTGGGGTTAAAAGTCCCCCCATGCTGCTGCTTCTAGTAAGGTTATATCTCCCCCCGTGCTGGGGTTCACTACAAAGCTCAGTACTGCCTAAATTCCTCCTTTCTGCTCTTTTTATTAATAAATTTTACCCCCCCCGGGTGGAAATCACACTACACTCTCAGTACTCTTTTAAAAATGGCCTCCATGCTGCTGCGCTTTCTAGTAATTTTATATTTTCCCCCCATGCTGGGTTTACAGGGTAAAAAGCTCAGTACTGGCTCTAAAAATGTCCTCCCCTGCGCGCTTTTAGTTTTTAATCTCCCCTTTCTTTATCACAGCTACACGCTCAGGGGGGTAAAGTCTGGGGAAAGCTTATATAATGTGGGGGGTGTCCCGAACCCTTTTGTTAGATGCCCGTATATTTAAAGAAAGGGGGGTTCCTGCTTTTGGGGATCTTTTATAATGTTAGGTTTCCCCTTCCTTTTTGGGGGATCGGGAATAAGTAAAGGGGGGGGTTTAAAAAAAGGGCCCTGGGGAGGGTGGAAAATAAAAGGGGGGTGTCCTGACTTCCCGGGGGAATACTGTATAGGGGACCGGATATACCAAAGTAAATGAATAGTAAATCAGCTCCCTTATGTGACTATATAATTATGTTTTAAGGAATTTCAGCTCTAGATGTGACCAAAGTATATACAAATACTTTGAAAAGAATATGAGGCCTCAAATTTTTCTGAAGTTAACTAAAAGGGGCAAATAGGGTTATCTTGATGTGAAATGGGGTATATATTTTGGTTTAGAATTTAAGTGCTCTTAATTTTACCAAAAATATACAGTAAATAAGGAATAAAAAATGAAGGGGCCTCTAGATGTTCCAGAGTTTTACATTTTAATACCCTTTTTTTAAATGCAAAGCCTAGATTTTGACCATAATACTATTAATAAATTGTGAGGGGAGCCAATGTGACCCGAGTATAACATGTAAAAAATTTTGATTTCAGCTCTAGAGTTACCAGATTTTTAAAATGTTAATAAATTTTGAGTGCGGGTCTAATTTTTACCAAGATTTTTCTAAATTATAAAATTGGGAAGCCCGCCTAATGTGTCGGGGTATATACTAATTTAATAGAATTTTTATGCGCTCTTTGATTGATCGGGTAATACATGTAATAAATTGGGGAGTTGGGAGCTCTACAAGTGAAAAACCCGGGTTTTTAATTTCAAATTTTAATTTAAAATTTTGGATTGCAGCTCTAGGGTACCAAGTAATACTTTTTAAAAAATTGTGAGTGCAGCTCTAGTTTGGGTCGGTAAAAACTATTTTAATAAATTGTGAGTGCAAAACTCTACATGTGACCCAGTAAACATGTAATAGAAATTTTTGTTCGCCTAGATGTTCCGAGTAGTATATAATTTATAGGATAGTTTTAATTCACTCTAATTTTTTCCCCGGGTAATATCCTTTTTAAAAGAAAATTTTGAGGCAGCTCTAGATGGGGAAATAATTTTTTTATGATTTATATATGAAAGTATGGAATATTTAAATTTCAGCTCTAGATGTTTACTGGGATATAACTAGTGAAAAGAACTTTGCGCTCTAATGTGACCAGAGTATATACTATGTGATAGAATTGTGGTGGAAACTCTAGATTACTGGAGTATTTCTATTAATAGATTTGTGAGTGCAGCTCTAGTTGTGACCAGAGTATATACTATGTGATGGTGCTCTCGGATAGGAGATTCTGTACATTAAACGACTATCAGGAGCCGGCGCTTTACATCTTCCACAATGCACTGCATCCACTGTACCTGTAATGATCCAACTGGAACAGGAAAAATCCCCACAAAAAACAACCCAAATTTAAATGCGTTTTGGGGTGTGATGAGCTAAACAAAACTCAAAAGAAAGGCTTTACCATGCGCCTCATCATTATATGGAGATAAATTATGGTGACTGTAGTCAATGACATAGTGGAGTGAAATGATGGGGGTTGCAGTGACCTGCGCCTGTTACACACAATTGAGGAGATGTGATCTCTCAGCGCCTCAGTGCAATAACCTCATGCACCCCTGACCCGGATTACGGCCCCAAAGGGAATTCACCCGTCCCTGGGGAATTTTGTGTGTCCCGGGGGAACGGTCTTGATGACACTTCATTACTATTACCGTCCTCACACATCACCCGACCCCGCCCAAAAATACCCAAGGGGGCTCCCCGGCGTCCGCTGTAGGAACATACAAGGGCACCGCATATGGGGGGAAGGGGGGGGGGGAAAAGAAGAAAATTATTTTAATTAATATTATTTTTTGGGCCTAAAGAAAACACGAAACCCGAGTGCTGCCGACGATTTTTAACGTTTTCTTTTATTGCCGAATCTCAGAGGCGGCAAAAATACCTGAGATTTATTTCCTCAATTAATATTTCAGTTATTGGGTTCATTGCTCCATTACCACATTACCACTCATTTATACATTGGGTTAATGAGCGACGAAATGTGCGAATACAAAAGGTACAAGAATTTAATTACTGACAGCTAATCTCACACCTGACTGTGCAACCTAAAATCACTGGAAGAGAGAACAACTATACAGACAGACCCCAAAATACAAAATGACAAATGTATCTCCCAACAAACAATGCAATAAACTATGTATTACTTGCCCCCTGTGTACAAGAATATAAATATTATTTTTTAAACTACTATAATACTGCCTCCCTATGTAACAAAGAAAATAACTACTATAATACTGCCCCCTAAGTACAAGAATAAAACTACTAAAAAACTGGTTCTATGTACAAGAATATAACTACTGAAATATACTGCTCCCTAGTAAAAGAATATAACTGCTAAAATAACAAACGCCCCCTATGAACACAGAATATACCTGCTATAATACTGTCCTCTATGTACAAGAATATAACAACTATAATACAGCTCCTATGTACAGGAATAATAACTACTAATAAAACTGCACCCTATTTACATTGAATATAACTACAATTAGTACGCCTCCTAAGTACAAGAATGATAACTACTATAATACAGCTCCTATGTACAAGAATATAACAACTATAATACTGCCCCTATGTACAGTGATATAACTACTGTTATACTGCCCCCTATGTACAGGAATATAACTACTATTATACTGCCCCTGATGTACAAGAATAATGAACTACTATAATACTGCCCAATGTACAAGAATATAACTTTCTAATAATACTAGTCCTTATGACAATAATATAACTACTATATTAATGCTTCTCCTATTGTACAGTAATATAACTACTACTAAAACTGCCCCTATTACAAGAATATAACTACTATAATACTGCTTCCTATGTACAAAATAAAATCTACTATAATACAGTCCCCAATGTACAAGAATATAAACTACTATAATACAGCTGCCCTATGAACAGAGAATATAACTACTATAATACTGCCCACTATTACCAAAAATAAAACAACTAAAAATACTACTTGCTCTCCCTAAGTACAAGAATAAACTACTATAATACTGCTTTTCCTATGCACACGAATATAACTACTATAATCACTGTCCTCTAGTACAATAATATATCTACTATATTACTGCTCCTTATTACAGGAATATACCTACTATAATAACTCTCCTCCTATTTACAAGAATATAACTACTATAATACTGCCGTCCTATGTAACAAGAGTATAACTACTATTATACTTCCACCCTATGTACATAGAATATAACAACTATAATACTGCCCTATGTACATGAATAAAACTACTATAATACTGGCTCCATTTACAGAGAAAATAACTACTATAATTACTGTCCCCTATGTACAAGAAATTAACTAACTAAAAAATACTGCCCCTCTATGTACCAAAGAATATAACTACTATAATACTGCTCCCCTACGTACAATAATATAACAACTATAATACAAGCCCCTATGTACAGAAAATATCTACTAAATACTGCCCTCTTGTACAAGAATATAACTACTAAAATACTGGTGCCCCTATGTACAAGAATATAACTACTATAAATACTGCCCTCCTACGTACAAGAATATAACTACTATAATACGTTCTCCGTTATGTACAAGAAAAATAACTACTATAAACTGCCCCTATGTACAAGATATAACTACTATGAATACTGCCCCCTACGTACAAGAAATAACAACTTATTATACTGCCCCTATTAACAAGAATATAACTACTATAATACTGGCCAACCCTACGTACGAAGAAAATTACAACTATAATACCTGCCCCTATGAACCAAGCGTATATACTACTATAATACTGTCTCCCTATTACAATAATATAACTACTATAATACTGCCCTCTATGTACAACAATATAACTACTATAATATGCCCCTATATTTACAAGAATATAACTACTATAATACTGGCCCTCCTATGTACATCAGAATATTAACTACAATATATTGCCCTCTATGTACAAGATATAACTACAATAATATAGCCCACATTGTACAAGAATATAACTACTAAATACTACTGCTCCTAAGTACTAGAATATCACTACTATAATAAACCACCTATGTACAAGAATAGAACACAATAAAATATTGCCCTCAATTACAAGAATAGTAACTACTATACATGCTGCCTCCTATGTACAAGAATATAACTACAAAAAACTCCCTCCTATGTACAAAATATAACTACTATAATACAGACCCAATGTACACGGAAAATAATAACTACTATAATACTGTCCCCTATGTACAAGAAAATAACTATTATAAAACTGCCCCATATGTACACAGAATATAACCTAATATAATAACAGCTCCCTATGTACCAGAAATAATATACTACTATAATACTGTCCTCCTATTTAACACAGAATATAACTAACTTATAATACAGCCCCTATTGTACAAGAATATAACTACTATAATACGCCTCCTATTACAAGATAATAACTACTATAATACTGCCCTCCTATGTACAATAAATATAACTCCTATAATACTGCCTCCTATGTACAAAATATAACTACATAATACTGCCCTCCTATGTACAAGGAATATAACTATATAATACTGCCTCTCCTATGAGGTTGCATGGCTCCTTTCTGTCGTTGCTCCCCTGTTCACTAACCCACCCTTCCCTGGTGGCCGTCACCTTCCTCTTGGTCCCTGTTCTGTATTATCCGGATGGTCCCAGTGGTTTCCAGGTGTCTGGGATCTGGGGCAGTAATGAGGTATTGATCCCTGGTTTTGGCGGCTGCGCTCGGGGCACCTGGGTCTCTCCTCCGGGCGCCGCTTGTTAATCAGTCGAGATTGATTCCTGAAATTAAAGAGGAACCGAGAAATTGAAGTAAAATGAAGATGAAACACGAGACAATAAACTGCAGGTGAATGCGAAGGTCGGGCCCCAGAGGGACAGCAGCAGCGGGGTAAGCGAGCGCCCATTGGGATATTTGCTGTGCCAACCCCTAAAGCTGTGGATATGACTGATGTAGAAAAACAATTGTGACAATGATGTGGTGAGTGCAGCTCTAGTATGGTGGACTGGAGTAATAAAATGCTGTTAAATAGTGAGTGCAAGTCTCTAGAATTGATTGGAAACATTATATTATGTGACAAATAGATAGTGGCAGCTATAGATGTGACTGGAGTATATATTATGTGACAGAATAGTGAGTGCAGCTCTAGATGTGACCAGAGTATATACTCTATAATAGAATAGTGAGTGCAGCTCTAGATGTGACTGGAGTATATACTGTGTGTTAGAATAGTGAGTGCAGCTCTAGATGTGATTGGAACATATATTATGTGACAGAATAGTTGGAGTGCAAGCTATAGGTTGGTGACAGAGTAAATATAATGTGACAGAATATGGAGCATTCTAGATTTAATCAAGAGTATATACACCTCGTAATAGAATAGTGTGTGGCAGCTCTGGATGTGACTAAGTAATTAAATTTAAAATACAAAGTACAGACCCCAAATCAGCAGCTCTACTAGCACTAAAAATAATCAAAAGGCAAGAGAGGAACTATTAGGAAAAGCAAATTTCTGCTACTTTTAGATACAAGAAAGATTTAGTTCTTAGTGCTCATCTTTGATCAAAACTGTATAAGCCGACGTCAAGGCGACCTGAATACAGGTGGGAACCTGCTCTATTGACGCCTCTCTTGGTGCCTGTTCAGACTCCACATTTCAGGGAGAGCAGATTCCAGCCACAAGCTTCTCTGCATGGATTTAGAAACCTGTGGGCGCCGTGCAGAGCAAATATTGTGGGGTTTTTTGTGATGGTGAAGATTCATGGATACATACAATAAATAACAGCAGCAAGAGATGGAAGCTGATTTGGAGAAAAACGGTGGGCACAGCACCGACTCGAGTGCCGCGCGGCTGCCGGGGGGCAGGGGACGCTCCTTTCCATCCTCGTAAATTGTGTCAGTTTAGTGCTGGTTGTTTGGGAATCCATCGTGGAGGTTTGAGGGATCTCTGAATAGGCTGTGAGATCTTCTGGAGGTTTGTGGGATCTCTGGAGGTTTTGGGGATCTCTGGAGGGCTGTGGGAACCCTCTGAGGTTTGAGGGATCTCTGGAGGTTTGTGGGGATCTCTGAGTTGTGGGGATCTCTGAGGTTGTGGACTCTCTGGAGGTTGTGGGGGATCTCATGGACGGCTGAGGATCTCTGAGGTTGTGGGATCTCTGGAGGTTGGTGGGATCTCTGATGGAGGCTGTGGGATCTCTGGAGGTTGTGGGGATCTCTGGAGGCTGTGGGGATCTCTGGAGGTTGTGGGATCTCTGGAGGCTGTGGGATCTCTGGAGGCTGTGGGATCTCTGGAGGCTGTGGGATCTCTGGAGGTTGGGGGGATCTCTGGAGGTTGGGGGGATCTCTGGAGGTTGTGGGGATCTCTGGTGGCTGTGGGGATCTCTGGAGGTTGTGGGTTCTCTGGAGGCTGTGGGGATCTCTGGAGGTTGTGGGGATCTCTGGAGGCTGTGGGATCTCTTGTTGTTGTGGGGATCTCTGGAGGCTGTGGGATCTCTGGAGGTTGTGGGGATCTCTGGAGGCTGTGGGATCTCTGGAGGCTGTGGGGATCTCTGGAGGCTGTGGGATCTCTGGAGCGTGGTGGGGATCTTCGGAGGCTGTGTGGGGATCTCTGGAGGCTGTGTGATCTCTGGAGGCTGTGGGATCTCTGGAGGTTGTGGGATCTCTGGAGGCTGTGGGATCTCTGGAGGGTGTGGGGATCTCTGAAGGATTTGGGATCTCTGGAGGTTGTGGGGATCTCTGGAGGTTATGGGGATCTCTGGAGGTTGTGGGGATCTCTGGAGGTTGTGGGATCTCTGGAGGTTGTGGGGATAACTGGAGGGTGTGGGGATCTCTGGAGGTTGAGGGAGATTGATCGACTTCTGCAGCGAACAAGACTTCCCCATAAATCCCGCTCCGGCCTCGTCTGCGGCGCTGATGGATGAAGCTCAATCATCGCCTCCGGCTCCAGCGCTCTCCTTCCCTTCATAAGAGCTGAGGTTTTATGAAGGGGCCCAAGACTGAGACACAAGAAACTCTGCTGCCCTACAAGACGGGGTGTGTACCTATACAGGCTGAAACAGGATCGGGGGCTGGCGCATGATAGACCCTCACCCCAGCCACATACGGGAGACCCTCACCCCAGCTATATATGGGGGACCCTCATCCCAGCTACATACGGGAGACCCTCACCCCAGCTATATATGGGGGACCCTCATCCCAGCTACATATGGGAGACCCCTGTGGGGCCGGCGGATGATCGACCCTCATCCCTGATACACATGGGAGACCCTCACCCCAGCTACTTATGGGAGAACCCTGTGGGGCTGGCAGATGATAGACCCTCATCCCAGATACACATGGGACACCCTCACCCCAGATACATATGGGAGACCCTCACCGCAGATACATATGGGAGACCCCTGTAAGGGCCCGAACATGGGAGACCCTCACCCCAACTATATATGGAGGACCCTGGTGGAGCCAGCACATGGGAGACCCTCACCCCAGCTATATATGGGGGACCCTGGTGGAGCCAGCACATGGAAGACCCTCACCCCAGCTATATATGGGGGACCCTGGTGGAGCTTGCACATGGGAGACCCTCACCCCAGCTATATATGGGGGACCCTGGTGGAGCCTGCACATGGTAGCCCCTCACCCCAGCTATATATGGGGGACCCTGGTGGAGCCTGCACATGGTAGCCCCTCACCCCAGCTATATATGGGCGACCCTGGTGGAGCCAACACATGGGAGACCCTCACCCCAGCTATATATGGGGGACCCTGGTGGAGCCAACACATGGGAGACCCTCACCCCAGCTCTATAAGGTCGACCCTGGTGGAGCCAGCACATGGGAGACCCTCACCCCAGCTATATATGGGGGACCCTGGTGGAGCCTGCACATGGGAGACCCTCACCCCATCTATATATGGGCGACCCTGGTGGAGCCACCAGAGGGGAGATCCTCACCCCAGGATATAGAGGCCCCAGAATATATAACCAGCAGAGTCTCCGGAAGCAAAAGATACATTCATCACTTCCATGTTTATAATAACTGTTACAATGTTTCTGATGATCACTGATTGCGGATGTTGCTGATCACTGATCATGGATGTTGCTGGTCACTGATCGCCGATGTTGCTGATCGCGGATGTTGCTGGTCACTGATCGCTGATGTTGCTGGTCACTGATCGCCGATGTTGCTGATCACTGATCATGGATGTTGCGGCACTGATCTCGGATGTTGCTGATCACTGATCATGGATGTTGCTGGTCACTGATCGCCGATGTTGCTGGTCACTGATCGCGGATGTTGATCGCTGATGTTGCTGGTCACTGATCGCCGATGTTGCTGATCGCCGATGTTGCCGGTCACTGACCGCCGATGTTGCTGGTCACTGATCGCGGATGTTGCTGATCACTGATCGACGATGTTGATGGTCACTGATCGTGGATGTGGCTGGTCACTGATCGGGGATGTTGCTGGTCACTGATCGAGGATGTTGCTGATCACTGATCGCCGATGTTGCTGGTCACTGATCGCTGATGTTGCTGGTCACTGATCGCCGATGTTGCCGGTCACTGATCGCCGATGTTGCCGATCACTGATCGCCGATGTTGCTGGTCACTGATCGCCGATGTTGCCGGTCACTGATCGCTGATGTTGCAGGTCACTGATCGCCGATGTTGCTGGTCACTGATCGCCGATGTTGTGGTCACGGATCGCCGATGTTGCTGATCGCGGATGTTGCGGATCACTGATCATGGATGTTGCTGGTCACTGATCGCCGATGTTGCCGGTCACTGATCGCCGATGTTGCCGATGTCGCTGATCGCCGATGTTGCCGATCACTGATCGCCGATGTTGCCGGTCACTGATCGCCGATGTTGCTGATCACTGATCATGGATGTTGCTGGTCACTGATCGCCGATGTTGCTGGTCACTGATCGCCGATGTTGCTGGTCACTGATCGCCGATGTTGCTGGTCACTGATCGCCGATGTTGCTGGTCACTGATCGCCGATGTTGCTGATCGCAGATGTTGCTGGTCACTGATCGCCGATGTTGCTGGTCACTGATCGCCGATGTTGCTGATCACGACCCGCCGATGTTGTGATCACTGATCGCCGATTTTGCTGATCACTGAAACGCCGATGTTGCTGGTCACTGATTGCGGATGTTGCTGGTCACTGATCGCTGATGTTGCTGGTCACTGAACGCGGATGGTCACTGATCGCCGATGTTGCCGGTCACTGATCGCCGATGTTGCCGGTCACTGATCGCCGATGTTGCCGGTCACTGATCGCCGATGTTGCCGGTCACTGATCGCCGATGTTGCCGGTCACTGATCGCCGAGTGTGGTCAACTGATCCCGAGTTGCTGGTCACTGATCGCCGATGTTGCTGGTCACTGATCGCCGATGTTGCTGGTCACTGATCGCCGATGATGCTGATCGCGGATGTTGCTGATCAAGATCACCGATGTTGCTGGTCCCTGATCGCCGATGTTGCCGATGTCGCTGATCGCCGATGTTGCCGGTCACTGATCGCCGATGTTGCTGGTCACTGATCGCGGATGTTGCTGTTCACTGATCGCCGATGTTGCTGGTCACTGATCGCCGATGTTGCTGATCACTGATCGCGGATGTTGCTGGTCACTGATCGCGGATGTTGTCACTGATCGCCGATGTTGCTGATCACTGATCGCCGATGTTGCTGATCGCTGATGTTGCTGGTCACTGATCGCGGATGTTGCTGGTCACTGATCGCCGATGTTGCCGGTCACTGATCGCCAATGTTGCTGGTCACTGATCGCCGATGTTGCTGATCACTGATCGCCGATGTTGCTGATCACTGATTGCGGATGTTGCTGGTCACTGATTGCGGATGTTGCTGGTCACTGATTGCGGATGTTGCTGGTCACTGATCGCGGATGTTGCCGGTCACTGATCGTCGATGTTGCTGGTCACTGAAACGCCCCATGTTTGCCGGTCACTGATCATGGATGTTGCTGGTCACTAATCGCCGATGTTGCTGATCACTGATCGCCGATGTTGCCGGTCACTGATCGCCGATGTTGCTGGTCACTGATCGCCGATGTTTCCGGTCACTGATCGCCTATGTTGCTGATCACTGATCGCCGATGTTGCTGATCACTGATCGCCGATGTTTTCTGAACACTGATCGCCGATGTTTGCTGATCACTGACCGCCGATGTTTCGGATCACTGATCGCCGATTTTGCTGATAACAGATAGCCGATTTTGCTGGTCACTGATCGCCGATGTTGCCGGTCACTGATCGCCGATGTTGCCGGTCACTGATCGCCGATGTTGCCGGTCACTGATCGCCGATGTTGCCCGTTTACTGATCGCCGAGTTGCCGGGCCCCTGAAACGCCAAAGTTGCGGTCACTGATCGCCGGGTGTTGCTGTTCACTGATCCGATGTTGCTGGTCACTGATCGCGGATGTTGCCGGTCACTGATCGCTGATGTTGCTGGTCACTGATCGCCGATGTTGCTGATCGCCGATGTTGCCGGTCACTGATTGCCGATGTTGCCGGTCACTGATCGCCGATGTTGCCGGTCACTGATCGCCGATGTTGCCGGTCACTGATCGCCGATGTTGCCGGTCACTGATCGCCGATGTTGCCGGTCACTGATCGCCGATGATGCTGATCGCTGATGTTGCTGGTCACTGATCGCCGATGTTGCCGGTCACTGATCGCGGATTTTTGCTGATCATTGATCGCCGATTTTTGCTGGGCACTGAACGCCGATGTTGCTGGTCATGATCATGGAGTTTGCTGGTCACTGATCGCGATTGCTGGTCACTGATCGCCGATGTTGCTGGTCACTGATTTGCGATGTTGCTGATCGCTGAAAGGACTGGTTTAAATGATCGCTGATGTTTGCTGATCGCTGATGTTGGCTGGTCACAATGATCGCCGATGTTGCTGGTCACTGATCGCCGATGTTTTCTGATCACTGATTGCCGATGTTGCTGATCGCCGATGTTGCTTGGGTCGGCCGATTTTTGCGGTCACTGATCCCGATGTTGCGATCAACTGATCGCATGTTTGTGATCGCCATGTTGCCGGTCACTGATCGCCGATGTTGCCGTCACTGATCGCGATGTTGCCGTCACTGATCCCGATTTGCCCGTCACTGATTGCGGAAAGTGCTGCTCACTTTATCGCCGATGTTGCTGGTCACTGATCGCCGATGTTGCTGGTCACTGATCGCGATGTTGCCCGGGCACTGAAACGCTGATGTTGCTGTCACTGATCGCCGATGTTGCTGGTCCCCTGATCGCGGATGTTGCTGATCATTGATCGCCGATGTTGCTGGTCACTGATCGTGGATGTTGCTGGTCACTGATCGCCGATGTTGCTGGTCACTGATCGCGGATGTTGCCGGTCACTGATCGCTGATGTTGCCGGTCACTGATCGCCGATGTTGCTGGTCACTGATCGCCGATGTTGCTGATCGCGGATGTTGCTGGTCACTGATCGCTGATGTTGCTGGTCACTGATCGCCGATGTTGCTGATCACTGATCATGGATGTTGCTGGTCAATGATCGCGATGTTGCCTGGTCATGATCGCCGATGTTGCGATCACTGATTCGGATGTTGCCCGATTCACGATCATGGATGTTGCTGATCGCGGATGTTGCCCGGGCACTGATCCCGATGTTGCCGTCACTGATTTGCCCGGGGTTTGCCCGGGCACGATCGCCGATGTTGCCCATCACTGATCGCCGATGTTTTGGTCCTGATCGCCGATGTTGCTGGTCACTGATCGCCGATGTTGCTTGGGGCACTGATCGTGGATTGTTGCTGGTCACTGATCGCCCATGGTTGCTGGTCATTGATCGGCGATGTTGCCGGTCACTGATCGCGGATGTTGCTGATCATTGATCGCGGATGTTGCTGTTCACTGATCGCGGATGTTGCTGGTCACTGATCGCCGATGTTGCTGGTCACTGATCGCGGATGTTGCTGGTCACTGATCGCCGATGTTGCTGATCACTGATCATGGATGTTGCTGGTCACTGATCGCGGATGTTGCTGGTCACTGATCGCGGATGTTGCTGGTCACTGATCGCCGATGTTGCTGGTCACTGATGCGGATGTTGCTGGTCACTGACCGCGGGATTTTTGCTGGTCACTGATCCCCGGAATGTTGCCGGGGCAACTTGAAACGCCGATGTTGCTGGTCACTGATCGCCGGTTGTTGCCGTCACTGATCGCTGATTTTTGCCGGTCACTGATCGCCCAAAGTTGCGGGTTACTGATCGCCGATGTTGCTGATCGCTGATGTTGTGGTCACTGATCGCGGATTGTTGCGGTCACTTGAATCGCCGGATGTTGGGTCATGATCGCGGATGTTGCTGGTCACTGATCGCTGATGTTGCCGGTCACTGATCGCCGATGTTGCTGGTCACTGATCGCCGATGTTGCTGATCGCTGATGTTGCTGGTCACTGATCGCGGTGTTGCTGGTTCATGATCGCCGATGTTGCTGTCACTGATCGCGATGTTGCTGGTCACGTGCCGAGTTTCGAAAAGCCCCTGTTGCTGACCTGATCGCCATGTTGCGATCGCCGATGTTGGATCACTGATCCGGGTGTTTTCTGGTAACTGATCGCCCTGTTGCTGTCACTGGGGTTGGGATGTTTTTTGGTCACTTGAACGCCGATGTTTGCTGACGCCGATGTTGTGATCATGATCGCTTTAGTTGCTGGTAAAATGATCGCCGGTTTTTGGTCATGACGCCGTTGCTGCACTGATCGCCGAGTTGGGTCACGATCGCCGATGTTGTGGCATTGATCGCCGATGTTGCCCGATCACTGACGTAATGTTGTGATCGCCGAGTTGCTGATCGCGGATGTTGTGTCACTGATCTGCCTTATTGCTGGCACTGATCGCCGATTTGCTGATCCTGACGCGGATGTTTCTGGTCACTGACGTGATGTTTTGGTCACTGATCGGTGTTGTGGTCATGAAACTCGGATGTTGCTGATCACTGATCATGGATGTTGCTGGTCACTGATCGCCGATGTTGCCGGTCACTGTTCGCGGATGTTGCTGATCACTGATCATGGATGTTGCTGGTCACTGATCGCCGATGTTGCCGGTCACTGATCGCCGATGTTGCTGATCACTGATCATGGATGTTGCCGGTCACTGATCGCAGATGTTGCTGGTCACTGATCATGGATGTTGCTGGTCACTGATCATGGATGTTGCTGGTCACTGAACGCGGATGTTGCTGGTCACTGATCGCCGATGTTGCTGATCACTGATCGCGGATGTTGCTGATCACTGATCGCCGATGTTGCTGATCACTGATCGCGGATGTTGCTGATCACTGATCGCGGATGTTGCTGATCACTGATCGCGGATGTTGCTGATCACTGATCGCCGATGTTGCTGGTCACTGATCGCGATGTTGCTGGTCACTGATCGCCGATGTTCTGATCACTGATCGCCGTGTTGCTGGCACTGATCGCCGATTTTTTCTGATCGCGGATGTTGCTGATCGCCGATGTTGCTGATCGCCGATGTTGCTGGTCACTGATCGCCGATGTTGCCCGGTCACTGATCGCCGATGTTTCCCCGGTAAATGATCGCCGATGTTGCCGGTCACTAAAATCGCCGATGTTGCCGGTCACTGATCGCCGATGTTGCCGGTCACTGACGCCGATGTTGCCGTCACTGATCGCCGATGTTGCCGTCACTGATCGCCGATGTGCCGGTCCCCTGTCGCCGAGTTCCGTCACTGATCCCCGGGGTTTCTGGTCCGAGTTTGTGGGTCCTCCTCCAGGTTCTTCCCGGGGTGGATCCAGTGGGGGCAAAACAAATGGCTCCAAAAAGTCGTATTTTTGGGCCCTCTGACTGTGGTGTATGGGGAAAACCCGGGGTCTTACGTTTTACTGTAGGTCAATATACAATACAACGCTCAGTTTTTACATAATACTTTCCTGGGGAAAAGCAGGGCCTACTTGGCCAAATGGAAACGGCTTCGATTTCCTCCGCTGGGGTCCTTCAGCTTCACTTCCCATCAGAAATCAATCCGTTTTTCCCCTTGGGTTTGTGGATATTACCTGGCAATTAAGGTTCTCTTTCCCCCCCGCTTTTTGGGGGTTTTTACGTTATCGCCATGGCGACCAAAAAGTCCGGCTCACACAGTCTTCACCAGACCAATAAGGTTCACAAACAATCCATACTGCATCACATCCAAACTCATCACATTCCTGCTTCCCCCGTAAAAACTTCAGGTGTAAAGGGTCATTTGCCCCAGCCATGGTGACCACAGTCAAAGTCTAGTCACAGTCTTATCCACAAATAAGTTACACTCAACCCGATACTCATCACACCAACCAATCACAGTTCAGCTGCTTCCCTGTAAACTCCGGGTTTTTTTTCTGGGGGCCCTATACGTAATAAGCCTGGGGACCCCCCCAATCCAGCTCACACAGTCTTCATCCAGACACAGAGAATTCTATCACACATTAAACCGATCCGAGTCACATCCAAGGCTCATTACGTTCACACTTCCGTTAACTCCATTTCACATTTGCAGCTGGGTTTAGGCCCTCTCTGCTGTTCCCCCCTTTTCTTGCTCTGTTGGAATTTTGGGTAGAGGGAGCCGCAGTTACTGCAACAGTCCTGATATCCCGGTAAGCCCCTAATTATCCAATATGACACAGAAAACGCGGGGCAAAATTCCCTTCCTGGGGAAAATCTCTTCTGCGTTTTCACCTGCCTTTACCTTCTAAACCTCAGATCAGTGCTCTTCTCCCTGGGGCAAATTTAAATTTCCCTTCAGGGGAAAACTGCTCCCCCCAGAGGGGGCTGCACCCCGACACCGGCTCCTCACGATTAAACCGTAACCCTTAAAGGGCCGTACAGCAGTAAACCCAAAACCCCTGGGTTTAAATCTGACGGGTCCTCAGTAGATCTCAGCCCTCTGGTAAATCTGACGGGTCCGCAGTAGATCCCAGCCCCCTTGTAAATCTGTGGGTTCCAATTTAACCCCGCCCCCGGAAACTGAGGCCTCATAGATCTCTCCCCCTTTTAAATCTCGGGGCCCTAAAACCCACCCTCTGGTAAATCGACGGGGCCTCAGTAATCCCCGCCCCCTTTAAATCACGGGGCCCGTAGATCTCAGCCCCCTTGTAAATCTGACGGGTCCTCAGTAGATCCCAGCCCCCTTGTAAATCTGACGGGTCCTCAGTAGATCCCAGCCCTCTGGTAAATCTGACGGGTCCCCCATAAGCCCACCCCGGTAAATCTGCGGGGCCCATAGATCCCAAACCCCTGGTAAAAACTGTGGGGCCCTAGAACCCCCCTTGGGAAATCTGACAGGCCTCAGTAGACTCACCCTCTGGTAAACTACGGGTCCTCGTAGAAACTCAGCCCTCTGGGAAATCGACGTCCTCATAACCCAGCCCCCTTGAAAAAAGACGGGGCCCAGAAAACCCCCCCCTTTAAAAAATACATCCTCAAATCCCAACCCTGGGAAATCTGACGGGGCCTCAGAGATCCCCCGCCCCTTGTAAACACGGCCCCCGTAGATCCAGCCCCCCGTAAATCTGAGGGTCCTCATAGATCCCGCCCCCCTTTTAAAACTGACCCCCAGAATCCCACCCCCTTTAAATCTGACTTCCCCAGTAATCCCAACCTCTGAAATTGACGGGGCCTAGTAGATCCCAGCCCCTGAAATCTACTCCTCATAATCCAGCCCCCCTGAAACTGACAGGGCCTCAGTAGGCCCCCCCCCCCTTTAAATCTAGTCCCCAGTAGATTCGCCCCCTTTAAATCTACGTCCGCATAGATCCCACCCCCCTGGGGAAAACTTCGGGGCCTCATTTGATCTCGCCCCAAAAATCTGGGGTTTCCCCAGTAATCCCAAAACCCCTTTAAATCTATGGGTCCCCTAAATCCACCCCCCTTTTAAATCTGACGGGGCCCCCCTTTGAAAAACCACCCCCTTTAATCACGGCCCAGTAGATCCCCGCCCTCTGGGAATCTACGGGTCCCCGTAATCCCAGCCCCCCTTTACATTGCGGTCCTCATAATTCAGCCCTTGGTAAATTGACGGGGCCTCTAATCCCAGCCCTCTGGGAATCTAGTGTCCATTAATCTACCCTTTTTAAATCTACTGGTTTTTCGTAATCCCACCCCCTTTTTAAAACTGACAGGTCCGCATAATCCCAACCCCCTGGTAAATCACAGGGCCCATAATCCCAACCCCTGGTAATCTGACGGTCCCCAGTAATCCCAACCCTCGGGGAAATCTATCCTCATAGATCCCAGCCCTCGGTAAACGATTTGGTCATTTAAACCCAGCCCTCTGGTAAATCTGACGGGTCCTCAGTAGATCCCAGCCCTCTGGTAAATCTGACGGGTCCTCAGTAGATCCCAGCCCTCTGTAAATTACGGTCCCCGTAAAACCCCCCCCCTTGAAACTACGGGTCCTCATTAGATCCACCCTTGGGAAAACTGATGGTTCCCCAAATCCAGTCACCTTGTAAATCTGGGTCCCATAGATCCCAGCCCCCTTGTAAAACATGGGGCCTCATAATCCCAACCCCATTTATACGACGGGGCCCATAATCCCACCCCCTTGTACATCGACGGGGCCTCATTAGATCTCGCCCCTTGGGAAAAACTGAGGCCCGTAATCCCCCCCCCTTGTAAATCTGACGGGTCCTCCTTAGATCCCAGCACACTTGTAAATCTGACGGGTCCTCAGTAGATCTCAGTCACCTTGTAAATTATGGGTTCCTCATAGATCCCCCCCCTTGTAAATCAAAGGGGCCTCAGTAATCCCAACCCCAGGAAATCTGTGGGGCCTCTAGACCCAACCCTTGGTAAATTACGGGGCCTCAGTAAATTTTGCCCCTGGTAAATCTGACGGGCCTCATAATCCCAGCCCCCTTGTAAATCTATCCTCATAATTTCCCCCCAATTTAATCAATTTTTTTTTTCCCCTAAACCCCCCCCTTTTCTCCCTTTTTTTCCCCCCCTTTAAATTCCGGGCCCCATAGATCTCACCCCCTTTTAAAATTTCCCCCCCAAACCCTCATAATCCACCCCCCTTGAAATCTACGGGGCCCAAGATTCACCCCCTTTAAAATAAAGGGGCCCCGTAGATCCCCCGCCCCCTTGTAAATCTGAAGGGGCCTCATAGATCTCCCCCCCCTTTAAAATTTAAAGGCCTCAGTAATCCCAGCCCCCTGGTAAAAACTACGGGGCCTCAGTAATCCCACCCCCTTGTAAAACTGACGGTCCCCCCAAAAGATCCCGCCCCCTTGAAATCTGAAGGCCTCATAATCCCAGCCCCCTTTAAATCTGAGGGTCCTCAGTTAAAACCCCGCCCCCCCGTAAATCTACGGTCCCCCAGTAATCCACCCCCTTTAAAACTAGGGGCCCAGTAATCCCAGCCCCCTTGAAATCTAAGGTCCTCAGAATTCCAACCCCCTGTAAACTGACGGGTCCTCCTAAATCCCAGCCCACTTGTACATCTGACGGTCCTCAGTAGATCCCACCCCCTTGTTAATTACGGGTCCCCCAGTAATCCCCCGCCCCTTTTTAAAAACGGGGCCCATAATCCCCCCCCTTTTTTAAAAACTGAAAGGGTCCCTCTAGATCCAGCCCCTTTAAATCTGACGGGGCCCAAATCCAGCCCCCCCAAAATCTGACGGGGCCTCAAAATTCCCCCGCCCCCTTGTAAATCTGACGGGGCCTCAGTAGATCCCAGCCCCTTGAAATCTAGGTCCTCAGTAGATCCCCGCCCTCTTAAATCTGATCCTCATAAAAAGGACACCAGCCCCCTTTAATCTGACGGGCCTCATAATCCCAGCCCCTGGTAAATCTGACGGGGCCTCGTAGACCACCCCTGTAAATTGACGGGGCCTCATAATCCCCGCCCCTGGAATTTTTGACGGGTCCTCATAATCCCAACCCTCTGGTAAATGACGGGGCCTCATAATCCCCCCCTTGTAAATCAAAGGTCCTCAGTAATCCCAGCCCCCTTTAAACGACGTCCCATTGATCCACCCTCGGTAAAATCTGAGGGGCCTCAGTAAACTAGCCCCCTTTAAAAACTCGGGCCCTCAGTAGATCCCAGCCCTCTGGTAAATCTGACGGGTCCTCAGTAGATCCCAACCCTCTGGTAAATCTGACGGGTCCTCAGTAGATCTCAGCCCCCTTGTAAATCTGACGGGTCCTCAGCAGGTCTGCTGATACAACCCCGAAGGCAGCCCTGGGGGGGACCCTGACAGCAGTGCTGCCGATATGGCCCTGATGGTAGCCCTGGATGGGGGCTCTGGGCAGAAACCCCTACCAAATGGAAAGACACAGCAAAGGATTTATTTAATTGATCAATGATATTCAGATATTACATTGTGTCTTATACTCCAGTTACATCTAGAGCTGCATCAACAATTCTGACATTACATTATACTCCAGTCACATCTAGAGCTGCATCAACAATTCTGACATTACATTATACTCCAGTCACATCTACAGCTTAATCAACAATTCTGACATTACATTGTCTTATCCTCCAGTCACATCCAGAGCTGCATTTACAATTCTGACATTACATTGTGTCTTATACTCCAGTCACATCCAGAGCTGCATTTACAATTCTGATGTGACATAATTCTTCTCGTTAACACCAGCTTCTGATACATGTGTTCTTATTTTCTGATTGCAGCTTTTTTATTCGTACCTGATTACGAAGTCAGGGATTTCTCTGCTTTTTGCAGCATTCAGATATATGCTTTACAGCAGCTACATTAACACTTGTAAACATCAGACTGGGGATGACTTACTGACTTGTATGAGAAGATATAGTGGGCATGCTCTGTGACTCGTGCACAGGTCATTGTGCAGGAGATGAGGAAGAGAGCTGTGACCATCCCCTATTGTTTTGCAAAAAAAAAAAGTATTGTGGGCAAGCTTTGTGGCTTGTGCAGAGGTCATTGTACAAAGAGGGAGAGGAGGGGAGCTGTGACCATCCCCTGTTGACTTGTGGGCAATGTAGTGGGCATGCTCTGTGATCTGTGCAGAGGTCATTGTGCAGGGAGGAGAGGAAAAGATGAGCTATGACCATCCCCTATTGACTTGTATGGGAGAGTACAGTGGGCATGCTCTGGTGACCTTTGCAAAGGTCATTGTGCAGAAAGGAGAGGAGAGCAACCAAGAAGCATATAGCACCATCTATAAGGCATTGTTACCACAAAGCATATAGTGCCATTTAAAGTGTATTGTAACCATAAAGCATATAGTGCTACCTAGAGTATACTGCAGCCATGAAGTATATACCATAGTGCCACTTACAGTGTATTTTAACCAACAGCTGTATAGCTCCACCTAGAGTGTACTATAACCACCAAGGAAATAGTGCCACCTGCAGTGTCTTGTGAGCACCAAGCATATTTAGCTACCTAGAGTGTACTAACACCACCAAAGCCATAGTGCCACCTATTGTGCATCATAACCACTAAGCATATGGCTCCACCTAGAGTGTACTGCATGGACTGTATTGTAACTGTCAAGTGTATAGTGCCACACAGAGTCCACTGTAACCACCAAGTAAAGTTTTCTATATACCTAATATGTTCTGTGACTTTAAAGGGGGACCCTTGAGCACCGGTTTAGTGGGGTTTACTCCGCTGTGCTGCATTGTGGGAGATGTAGTGTTCTCCAGGCTTTACAAATGGGGAGTGTCTTTTTCTCTCCTATGGGGTTAAACATTTTCTGAAACCCTTCGCGTTCACGGATGAAAATATAACTCTAATATATTGGACTTTGTGTTTCAATTCATTGACAACTTCATGACTTGTTTGCCAAGTGAATTTGACTTTTGCCCCAAACCCCACCCCGCCCGGGCCCCCCCACCGGCCCGACCCTATGCCGGAAACACCTGTAAAGACCCCCACCCATCCTACCCTGCCATATGCCCCGCCCTGCACCCTGACCCGCACCGTTCCCCCCCCCTTGCCCGCCCCCCACCATGCCCAGGACCTCCGGGCCCCCCCTTTTTCCCCCCACCTTTCCCACCCCCCCTTTTGGCCCACCCCCCCTGCCCACCCGCACCCGTCCGGCCCGCACCTTTGCCCCCCGACTTCCCGCCCCCGCACCTATGCCCCGCCCGACCACCCAAACAATGACCCCCCCCACCCCGCCAGCCCTGCACCTTGACCCCCCCGACCCGCACCTATGCCCCCCCCACCCCATCCCCGCCCACCTGTACCCAACCCCGCACCTATGCCTAGCCCTGCACCTATGCCCAGCCCTGCACCCATGCCCAGCCCTGCACCTGACCCGACCCATGCCCAGCCCTGCACCCATGCCCACCTGCCCCCCCGCCCCGCACCTATGACCCGCACTATGCCAGCCCTGCACCTTCCCGCCCCGCACCCATGCCCCCCGCACCTGTACCACCCCGCACCTTTGCCGCCCGCACCGTACCTACCCCGACCTATGCCCGCCCCTGGGCCCCCTGTACCTGACCCCGCACCTATGCCACCTCACCCTCCCAGCCCCGCACCTTACCAAACCCCCCACCAGCCAGCCCCGGGACCTATGCCAGCCCGCACTTATGGGGCCCAGCCCCGAAAAAATGTACTACCCCGCACCTATGCCCGCCCCCACCTTGCTTTTCCTTCACCTGTACCCGACCCGCACCCATGCCTAGCCCTGCACATATGCCCAGCCCTGCACCCATGCCCAGCCCTGCACCTGTACCTGACCCCGCACCTATGCCCAGCCGCACCCCCGCCCAAGCCCTGCCACCCCCCAAAAGCCCCGCCCTGCACCTTCCCACCCGCCTATGCCCCCGCCCTGCACCTGAACCCCCCCCACCTATGCCAGCCCACCTTCCCGGACAACACCCGTACCCCAACCCGCACCCAGCCTAGCCTGCACCTAGAGCCCCACCCGCACCTTTGACCCCGCACCTTCCCGGCCCCCCCCCCGGGAAAACCCTTTGGGTTGGGGCCCCCCCAGCCCCAAAACATGTACCCGCCCGACCCATGCCCAGCCCTCTCCGTGCTGATCCCTGCACCTGTGCTGACCATGCACCTATGCTCAGCCCCGCACCTGTGCCAGTTTGTCCAGTGGTTGTGAAGTTTCTCTGTGGAGTAACAGGACATTATCTTTCTTCCTGCAGAATTACGGGCTGGAGACGGAGAACCTGCGGACGCTCTCTCACAAGCTGAACGCATCGGCCAAAAATCTGCAGAACTTCATAACGGGTAGAAGGCGGAGTGGACACTACGATGGCAGGGCCTCCCGACGACTGCCCAACGACTTCCTGACCTCCGTGGTGGATCTGATTGGTGCTGCCAAGAACCTGCTGGCCTGGCTGGACAGGTACGTGCGCTGCACTCACTATTCTTACATCATGTCTTATCCTCCAGTTACCTCCAGAGCTGCAATCACCATTCTGCTGTTACATCATGTCATATACTCCAGTCACCTCCAGAGCTGCAGTCACTATTCTTACATCATGTCTTATACTCCAGTCACCTCCAGAGCTGCACTTCCTATTCTGCTGTTACATCATGTCTTATACTCCAGTCACATCCAGAGCTACAGTCACTATTCTGCTGTAACATCCTGTCGTATAGTCCAGTCACATCCAGAGCTACAGCCACTATTCTGCTGTAACATCCTTTCATATACTCCAGTCACATCAAGAGCTGCAGTCCCCTATTCTTAAAACTCCAGTCACATCCAGAGCTGCAGCACTATTCTGCTGTTACAAACATGTTCTTAATCCTCCAGTCACCTCCAGAGCTGCATCACTATTCTGCTGTAACAACCTGTCTTTTACTCCATCACATCCAGAGCTGCAGTCACTATTTCTTACACTTTCCCGTCCCCATCCAGACTGCAGTCACTATTCTTACACTCCCCGTCACATCCAGAGCTTCAGTCACTATTCTGCTTTTACATCATGTATTACACTCCAGTCACATCCAGAGCTGCAGTCACTATTCTCACACTCCAGTCACATCCAGAGCTGCAGTCACTATTCTGCTGTAACATCCTGTCGTATACTCCAGTCACATCCAGAGCTGCAGTCACTATTCTGCTGTAACATCCTGTCGTATACTACAGTCACAGACAGAGCTACCGTCACTATTCTTACACTCCATCACACCAGAGCTGCAGTTCACTATTCTGCTGTTTACATCATGTCTTATCCTCCATTCACCTCCAGAGCTGCAGTTCACTATTTTTTCTGCTGTAACATCAGTATTCACTCCAGTCCATCCTGAGCGCCCTTCATTATTCTTACACTCCAGTTCCCCATCCAGGCTTTCAGTCACTATCTTGCTGTAAACATCCCCGTTTGTATACTCAGTCACATCCAGAGCTGGCAGTCAACTATTTCCTACTGTTACATCATGTATTACACTCCAGTCACATCCAGAGCTACAGTCACTATTCTTACACTCCAGTCACATCCAGAGCTGCAGTCACTATTCTGCTGTTACATCATGTCTTATCCTCCAGTCACCTCCAGAGCTGCAGTCACTATTCTGCTGTAACAACCTGTCGTATACTCCAGTCACATCCAGAGCTGTCACCTATAATTCTTACACTCCAGTCACATCCAGAGCTGCAGTCACTATTCTTACACTCCAGTCACATCCAGAGCTGCAGTCACTATTCTTACACTCCAGTCACCTCCAGAGCTGCAGTCACTATTTTGCTGTAACATCCTGTCGTATACTCCAGTCACATCCAGAGCTGCAGTCACTATTCTGCTGTAACATCCTGTCGTATACTCCAGTCACATCCAGAGCTGTCACCTATAATTCTTACACTCCAGTCACATCCAGAGCTGCAGTCACTATTCTGCTTTAATATCAATTCTTATACTTCAGTTACCTTCAGATCCACAGTCATAATGCTACTGTAACATCAAGTTTCAATGAAGGAAAGCTGCAACATAGAGAATTGAATGCCCCATTCTGACCAGTGTCGCACTGGGAAACCTAGGGGCCACCAGTGGAGTTGGTTCTGGGGGCCCAGCCTTCAGCTACTGCACATGCCTCTTGCTTTTAGAGTATGTTCACACGGCTTAACTGTGGGGTGTACAGTACGTCCCGCAATTACGCCGTGTGCGCGGGAGCGGGGGCGGGGTGGGGGTGGGGCGCAGCCGCTCGTATTAGACCGCTGTACGCTCGCAATACGTGGCAAAATGCGTCCCAAAATAAGCCGTGTGAACATGGCCTTACCTGCACTGATACATTGTAACAAACTGCCAGGGCAGCAGAGAAGGTTGTGCTGCTGATATATTTTGCCCGCAGCTCTGGATAGAACAATAATGCTCCCATTCACTGACAGCAAGCAGAGCGGTATATACGGCTTCGGACGGGTCCACAGGAGAACCCCCGGTGGTGTCTGGACAGGATGGGCCCCTGAGGGTCGCTACTTTTCAGGGAGAAAGGCAGAGAGGTAGAAAGCAAGAGACATGTGCAGTATGTGTAGAATGGGCCCCGGGCAACACTGTTTATATAGGACTGAATGAAGGCTGGGGGCCAACCTGGGGTGAGGCTGAGGGGCCCCGTT
This sequence comes from Phyllomedusa bahiana, assembly GCA_025379985.1. NCBI lineage: Eukaryota > Metazoa > Chordata > Amphibia > Anura > Hylidae > Phyllomedusa > Phyllomedusa bahiana. The sequence goes on from JAODAL010038493.1 coordinate 29,699, forward strand.
ATCCAAGGTGACCCCTCATATTCATACTTGGTTGACTCTCAAGAACCTGCGGCCCCTCCTGACAAGTAAATCCTTGCGTTTCCCATGACATAATCCTGGAGCATCTTCTCCTATGACTCTGTGCTGTTCCTCTGTTGTTCCTCCTGGAAATTTGGGTGTTACCATTCCAGTTGTCAGAGGGGTGTGTCCATACCCTCAAGTGGTAACGCCCATCTGACTGAGCCAGCGATACATTGCCAGGAGGAATAACAGAGGAACAGCCCAGAGATATAGGAGAAGAGGCTGAGGGATTGTTATATCACAGGGAATACAGGGATTTACTAACACACAGGTCAGGGGAGGTCACAGGTCAGGGGAGGTCACAGGTCAGGGGAGGTCACAGGTCAGGGGAGGTTCCAGGTCAGGGGAGGTCCCAGGTCAGCGGAGGTCTCTGGTCAGGAGAGGTCCCGGTCAGCAGAGGTCCCAGGTCAGCAGAGGTCCCAGGTCAGGAGAGGTCCCAGGTCAGCGGAGGTCCCAGGTCAGCGGAGGTCCCAGGTCAGGAGAGGCCCCAAACGGGTCAGGAGAGGGTCCCAGGTTCAAGGAAGGTCCAGGCCCGTCCGTCACTGGAGCAGCTGCTGGATTCTTATCGCCACAGATTAACCCTTTATCCCCGGAATCAGATGAATTCTCCCAAACACGAGACTTGGGCGCGCGGCCTCCCGGGGCTGATCCATCCTGTGATGTTGATGGGACACATTCAGGAGGCGCTGGTGCCGCAGGCGCTCGGCCTGACCTGGTTCCGTCCGCTCTCATTACAGTCAGGATGCCATTAGACCAATGCCCTTCCCACGTCATTGCAGAGAGAACAAGCTCCAGCGGGGCCGCCCCCCCAACAAGACTCCGGAATGGAACACGAAGACGGCTCCAGCTACAATGTATCAACTGCCAAGAGCTGCAGAGCAGAGAGAGGAGAGTCACCCAGCTTTCCAGAGCCCTGAGAGGCACCTGCAGGAAATGCTCTGCAAAGTATAATGTAGTATAAAAATATAGGCAGCCCCCTCCTGATACCTCCCTGCTTGTATCAGTGTCAGGAGGATCCGTATGAGCAGAACTATTTATGAATCAGGCAGCTCTGTATGAGCAGAACTATAGATCGTATCAGACAGGACAGTGCTGCAGTCCTGTATTCTATTCATGGATCAGGAGGATCTGTATGAGCAGAAATATAGATCCTATCAGACATGACATGTCAGTGCTGCAGTCCTGTATTCTATTCATGGATCAGACAGCTCTGTATGAGCAGAACTATAGGTCCCTCAGACAGGGCGGCGCTGCAGTCCTGTATTCTATTCATGAATCAGGAAGCTCTGTATGAGCAGAACTATAGATCCTATCAAACAGGGCAGCACTGCAGTCCTATATTCTACTCATGAATCAGGAGGATCTGTGAGCAGAACTATAGATCCTATCAAACAGGGTAGCACTGCAGTCCTATATTCTACTCATGAATCAGGAGGATCTGTATGAGCAGAACTATAGGTCCCTCAGACAGGGCAGCACTGCAGTCCTGTATTCTCTTCATGAATCAGGTGGATCTGTATGAGTAGAACAATACGTCCCTTAGTCAGGGCAGCACAGAAGTCGTGATCTTCTATTGATGGATCAGGCAGCTCTGTATGAGCAGAACTAAAGGGCCCTCAGACAGGGCAGCGCTGCAGTCCTGATATTCTATTCATGAATCAGGAGGCTCTGTATGAGCAGAACTATAGATCCTATCAGACAGGGCAGCACTGCAGTCCTATATTCTACTCATGAATCTGGAGGATCGGTATGAGCAGAACTATAGGTCCCTCAGACAGGGCAGCACTGCAGTCCTGGTATTCTATTCATGAATCAGGAGGATCTGTATGAGCTGGGCAGTGTCATAGTCCTGTATTCTACTCATGAAACAGGAAGCACTGTATGAGCTTTTTTGTGAATCAGGCACTGTATGAGCATTACAATAGGTCCCTCCAATGGGGCAGTGCAGCAGTCCTGGTATTCTATTCATGAATCAGGCAGCCCTGCATGAGCAGAGCTACTGGTCCCTCAGACAGGGCAGCTCTGAAGGGTGTAAGATTATGGGAGGACGCTGAAAAAGTGAATACAAACAATATATAACATTTGTTGCATGGAGACCGATTCAGTGTTTATAGAGAGGTTTTCACTGGAGCTCCACGGCAACAAGTCGCAGGAAAATTGTGCATTTCCAAATGTTGTTATATAGCTGCAACTTTTACCCCTGTAGATAAATGTTGAGTTCACGTTGTGGCAATGCCGCCATTTGGGGACAGTGATGCCGTGGCGCCCCGAACCATGGGATGTAATGTGTATGTATAGACGATGGCCGTGATATTAAACAGAACCTGCTTTCTTCCGCCAGGTCTCCGTTTGTCAGTGTGACAGAATATTCACTACTGAAAAATAACATTGTTCAACTGTGCCTGGAGCTCACCACCATCGTGCAGCAGGTAAGATCGCAAGCTCTTGTGTCAGTGACCGCACGCTCTGTAAACACTGTATCAGGGGGACATTGTAACCACCTAATCAGGATATTGGGAACCACAATTTAAGACAATTTTTAACCCCCAAATAATGGCAACATTTAATTTTAAGGGGCAAAGTAGACCTATAAGAAATCCCTATTAAATGTAGGGGAAAAGTGATTTACCTTTAATTGCCATTTTTTAGAATTGTAATTCAGAATGTGAACCTGATAACCACCTATAAGAGAATGTCCAAAGAAAAAATTTTTCAGTGACGCCATCCTTTGGGAAATGCCTTGTTTGAATCAAGGGTGAATTGGGCCACCTATAGAAAGCAAAAGATAATAGCAGTACAAGGTAAAAACACCTAAGATAGGACACTTTGAATTGGGGATCAGGGAAACCAAAGGCCACCCTTATAAATAACAAGAAATGACAGGGCCCCAATTTCCCAACCCATGAAATTGGAAGTTTAAAAATTTAAAAAGGGCGAAAGATCACCATTAAAAGTCGCATTGAAATGTATATTTGGGGGAACATTTTAAACCACCTTTGTATAATTCACTAGTTTGGTTAATAGTGGGAAATTCACCTATTGGCCCCTTGGTAAATTGACAGTGCAAACCACCTTTAATTTACCACAAGAATTAGGATCAGGAAAAGGGGCAAACCCCTAATAATTGTACACATTAATTGTTCAGGATGTAATATATGATATGTACACATTGTAATTGGGATCAGGGACAATGTAAACCACCATATAAAAGTAAAACATTGTAATTGGGATCAGGGAACATTTTCACCTATATTAAAATTGTACACATTGTAATTTTTATCAGGGGCAATGTAACCACCTATATGATATTTCACATTGTAATTGTATCAGGGACAATGAACCCCCAAAAATATGTACACATTGTAATTGTATCAGGGGAGACAATGTAAAACCCCCTATAAATATGTACACATTGTAATTGTATCAGGGGACAATGTAACCACCTATAATGATATGTAACAATTTTAATTTGGGATCAGGGACAATGTAACCAAACCATATAATATGTACACATTGTAATTGTATCAGGGGGACAATGTAACCACCTATATAATATGTACACATTGTAATTGTATCAGGGTGACAATGTAACCACCTATATGATATGTACACATTGTAATTGTATCAGGGTGACAATGTAACCACCTATATGATATGTACACATTGTAATTGTATCAGGGTGACAATGTAACCACCTATAGAATATGTACACATTGTAATTGTATCAGGGGACAATGTAACCACCTATAATATGTACACATTGTAATTGTATCAGGGACAATGTAACCACCCATATAAAATGTAACATTGTAATTGTTTCAGGTGACAATGTAACCATCTAATTTAATCTGTAAAACGGCAACAAATCCGTTCTCAGTCTGTGATATATCCGTTCCTGGGAAAGCTGAGTGACAGCCCTTGCTCCCGCCATCACAGCTTCCACTGGAACTGACAACCAAGTAAATCTATAATTGCAGCAGATCACATCTTTGCCCTCTTATCATATCTTTCATGGCTTTAGAAAATCTGGGTGCCAGCCTCTTTATAGCCGCCATATTGCTTACACCCACTTTTGTTCTTCCTGATTTATTCTTCCTGAATATTTATGATGAAATTGCCAAGTGGGTGTGGCCATTCCCTCTTGCCATGAGGGTGCCTCCCTAATCGGTTTGACACTTTCTGCACGAATTGGACAGTGTGAAACGTGTGTGGACAAAGTCCTGTCACAAGAGCAATGGAAACACCTGGTTGTCAGTTGCCGCAAATATTTCCAGGAGGAATAAAAGAGGAACAGGACGTTAGGGAGTGAGAAGAAAAGTTGCTCCGGAATTGAAATGTATTTGATTCAAGCAGGTTCTACCGGGCACAGGTCAGGAGAAGACATCTATCCTGCTTAAAGGCAGAGTAATGGTAACATACAAGGGCAAAAAAAGTCAAAATATGCCCCCCTTACTGAATCCGGCGAATCCCTCTTGTATTGGCCTCCACTGCTTATTGATAAAGTTCAATAATGACCTATCACCTTCATAGTGACAGGGGCGCAGCTCCAGGGGGTGCAGAGGCAGCAGTCGCTACCAGGCCCTGCAGCCGGAGGGGGCCCAAAAGCCCTTCTGTGACATAAGATGGCACCAGTGTGGTAAATGGCACATGGAGGTTGGGGGCCCCTATTTTACTTTTTGCACCAGGGTCCAAGCACTGCCGCCATGATGATGTCATAAACGCCACCTCATCACATAAGATCGTCAGAAAGGAGCCGGGGCCACAGGACACCAGGAACGGGGCCGAAATATAAAGGAGAATAGGAGGAAGATACTAATGATTCAGATCCCGGTTGTAAGTCAGGCACTTGGCTAATTGGAGCATGGGCTAATGGGCCCCTGAGCCCCCATGGGCACCAATAGCTGCATAACCTGCAAATAAAGCACCCTCTCAGCCAATCAGGCTAAACCCAAACAACCATAAACTAAATGTTATGAGCGCACTAAAAAATAATGCAGGAATCCTAATAAGTTTCTCCAATGTGAACAAATGGACACCGCGACAACGTGAACAACGCGGAGATGAAAGGGAAGGATTCCAGGGCCCTGTTCAGACTCTCACAACGGAGATTATGGAGCTTAATGGAAGCTGCAAACCCCAGAGCCAAACAGTAACGTAAAGCATTCAAATGCCCATTATTAACAACCACAGACATAGACAGTAGAATCCAGCAGTTCCCATCCCTTCTATGTAAAGCCCCATCTGCAGGTTTCTCCATCCCCTCTATCTAAAGCCCCATCTGCAGGTTTCTCTCCCTCCCTCTATATAAAGCCCCATCTGCAGGTTTCTCCATCCCCCTCTATATAAAGCCCATCTGCAGGTTCTCCCTCCCTCTATATAAAGCCCCATCTGCAGGTTTCTCCCTCTATATAAAGACCCATCTACAGGTTTCTCCCTTCCTCTATATAAAGCCCCATCTGCAGGTTTCTCCCTCCCTCTATATAAAGCCCCATCTGCAGGTTTCTCCCTCCCTCTATATAAAGCCCCATCTGCAGGTTTCTCCCTCCCTCTATATAAAGCCCCATCTGCAGGTTTTTCTCCCCTCTATATAAAGCCCCATCTGCAGGTTTTTCTCCCCTCTATATAAAGCCCCATCTGCAGGTTTCTCCCTCCCTCTATATAAAGCCCCATCTGCAGGTTTCTCCCTCCCTCTATATAAAGCCCCATCTGCAGGTTTCTCCCTCCCCTCTATATAAAGCCCCATCTGCAGGTTTCTCCCTCCCCTCTATATAAAGCCCCATCTGCAGGTTTCTCCTTCCCTCTATATAAAGCCCCATCTGCAGGTTTCTCCCTCCCTCTATATAAAGCCCCATCTGCAGGTTTCTCCCTCCCTCTATATAAAGCCCCATCTGCAGGTTTCTCCTCCCTCTATATAAAGCCCCATCTGCAGGTTTCTCCTCCCTCTATATAAAGCCCCATCTGCAGGTTTCTCCCTCCCTCTATATAAAGCCCCATCTGCAGGTTTTTCTACCCTCTATATAAAGCCCCATCTGCAGGTTTTTCCCTCCCTCTATATAAAGCCCCATCTGCAGGTTTTTCTCTCCTCTATATAAAGCCCCATCTGCAGGTTTTTCTCCCCTCTATATAAAGCCCCATCTGCAGGTTTCTCCCTCCCTCTATATAAATCCCCATCTGCAGGTTTCTTTCCTCCTCCCTCTATATAAAGCCCCATCTGCAGGTTTTCTCCTTCCCTCTATATAAAGCCCCATCTGCAGGTTTCTCCCTCCCTCTATATATAAAGCCCCATCTGCCGGTTCTTCCCTCTATATAAAGCCCCATCTGCAGGTTTCTCCCTCTTTATAAAGCCCCATCTGCAGGTTTTTCCCTCCCTCTATATAAAGCCCCATCTGCAGTTTTTCTCCCCTCTATATAAAGCCCCATCTGCAGGTTTTCTCCCCTCTATATAAAGCCCCATCTGCAGGTTTCTCCTCCTCTAGATAAAGCCCCCTCTGCAGTTTTCTCCCTCCCCTCTATATAAAGCCCCATCTGCAGGTTTCCCTCCCCTCTATATAAAGCCCCATCTGCAGGTTTCTTCCCTCTATATAAAGCCCCATCTGCAGGTTTCTCAATCCCTCTAAAGCCCCATCTGCAGGTTTCTCCCTCCCTCTATATAAAGCCCCATCTGCAGGTTTCTCCCTCCCTCTATATAAAGCCCCATCTGCAGGTTCTTCCCTCCCTCTATATAAAGCCCCATCTGCAGGTTTTTACACCCCTCTATATAAAGCCCCATCTGCAGGTTTTTCTCCCCTCTATATAAAGCCCCATCTGCAGGTTTCTCCCTCCCTCTATATAAAGCCCCATCTGCAGGTTTCTCCCTCCCTCTATATAAAGCCCCATCTGCAGGTTTCTCTCCCCTCTATATAAAGCCCCATCTGCAGGTTTTTCTCCCCTCTATATAAAGCCCCATCTGAAGGTTTTTCTCCCCTCTATATAAAGCCCCATCTGCAGGTTTCTCCCCTCCCTCTATATAAAGCCCCATCTGCAGGTTTCTCCCTCCCTCTATATAAAGCCCCATCTGCAGGTTTCTCCCTCCCCTCTATATAAAGCCCCATCTGCAGGTTTCTCCCTCCCCTCTATATAAAGCCCCATCTGCAGGTTTCTCCCTCCCCTCTATATAAAGCCCCATCTGCAGATTTTCTTCCCTCCCCTCTATATAAAGCCCCATCTGCAGGTTTCTCCCGCCCACTATATAAAGCCCCATCTTCAGGTTTCTCCTCCCTCTAGATAAAGCCCCATCTGCAGGTTCCCCCTCCCCTCTATTAAAGCTCCATCTGCAGGTTTCTCCGTCCCCTCTATATAAAGCCCCATCTGCAGGTTTCTCCCTCCCCTCTATATAAAGCCCCATCTGCAGGTTTCTCCGTCCCCTCTATATAAAGCCCCATCTGCAGGTTTCTCCCTCCCCTCTATATAAAGCCCCATCTGCAGGTTTCTCCCCTCTATATAAAGCCCCATCTGCAGGTTTCTCCCCTCTATATAAAGCCCCATCTGCAGGTTTCTCCCTCTATATAAAGCCCCATCTGCAGGTTTCTCCCTCCCTCTATATAAAGCCCCATCTGCAGGTTTCTCCCTCCCTCTATATAAAGCCCCATCTGCAGGTTTCTCCCTCCCTCTATATAAAGCCCCATCTGCAGGTTTCTCCCTCCCCTCTATATAAAGCCCCAACTGCAGGTTCTCCCCCCCCCTTTATATAAAGCCCCATCTGCAGGTTTCTCCCTCCCTCTATATAAAGCCCCATCTGCAGGTTTTTCTCACTCTCTGACATGAAATCAGAATAAACCTTCCCCGTTTTAGGTCAATTAGGAATCAAAATTATTTCTATTCCCCAAATGCAGAATAATGAGAGGGAGAATTTTTAAGGCATTTTTATTACTTTCTGTAAAGTCAGCAGTTTCCTCCATTTCATTAGTATTTGGGGGCTTTGCTCTTAAACTGTAGGACTTGGGTCAAACGTTCTGGATCCTTCCACAAGCTTCTCACAATAGTTGGTGGGAATTTTGGCCCCTTCCTCCTGACAGAACTGGTGTCACTGAGCCATGTTTGGGGGTCTCTTGCTCGCTCCGGCCTTTTCAGCTTTGCCCATACATTTCCAATAGGATTGAGATCAGGGCTTTGTGACGGCCGCTCCAGAACATGGACTTGGTTCTCCTGAAGCCACTTTGTAACCAGTTTGGCAGCAGCTTCGGGTCATTGTCCATTTGGAAGACCCATTTCCGCCCAAGCTGTAACTTCCTGGCTGATGTCTTGAGATGTTGCTTCAGTTTTGCCACATAATCTTCTTTCCTCATGATGCCATCTATTTTGTGAAGTGCACCAGTCCCTCCTGCAGCAGAAAAACCCCACAACATGATACTGCCAGCCCCGTGTGTCACAGTTGGGATGGTGTTCTTAGGCTTCCAAGCTTCTCCCTTTTTCCTCCAAATTTAATAAGGGTCATTATGGCCAAACAATTCTCTTCCTGATATCTTGACTGATATCTTTAGACTTTCCCATGATGTTACACACAGAAGCAGTGTATTTCTGGTGTGCTATAAAATACATCCACAGCTGTGTCTCTCATTAACTCATATATTGTCAAGAAACCTCAAAAGAAATGAAATCATCATATGGGCGGTCCCAAATTGTATGAAAGCAGTGAAATCCCAGTGTATGGAAACTTTTGACTTTACAGAAAGTAATAAAAATGCCTTAAAAATCCTCCCTCTCATTATTCTGCATTTGGCAAATAGAGATCATTTTGGTTCCTAATTGACCTAAAACGGGGAAGGTTTATTCTGATTTCATGTCAGAGAGAAAAACCTGCAGATGGGGCTTTATATAGAGGGAGAGAAAAACCTGAAGATGGGGCTTTATATAGAGGGAGGGAGAAACCTGCAGATGGGGCTTTATATAGAGGGAGGGAGAAAACCTGCAGATGGGGCTTTATATAGAGGGAGGGAGAAACCTGCAGATGGGGCTTTATATAGAGGGAGGGAGAAACCTGCAGGTGGGGCTTTATATAGAGGCGAGGGAAACCTGCAGATGGGGCTTTATATAGAGGCGAGGGAAACCTGCTGATGGGGGTTTATATAGAGGCGAGGGAAACTGCTGGTTACACTGTATATAAACAAAAGCAAAAGAGAGCAGAGACCAAATCTCGAACAGGTCATCAACGATGTCAGGATTTCCATACAAAACGATCTAAAAAACAAAGGACACAGGGACAAGACAGAAAAGAACTTACTAAATATAATTATAGGACGAAACACTGACATCTCATACCCCGGGCTGCAGACAAAAACACAAATATATTCTGAAAATACCATGTGAGATCCGTACAGTACAATATTTATCTCTGAAATAAAAATTAACAATA
>JAODAL010038494.1:0-39146 GCA_025379985.1 Phyllomedusa bahiana
CAATATTTTTGGAAATGCCCTTCATTTAGTGTTCCCTACATTTTGAAAGCTATTCTTTGTAGCGAAACATCCCCTTTTAGGAGTGATTGTATGTATGAGAGTCTTCTGTGGGTGCATTTTCTTCTAGAGAAGGGTAATAGAACATTTGAGATATTCTAACGGGGCCCCAACACCGTATGCCTAACTAAGTTCAGTGAAGCAAGACCAGAAGTATCCAGCCATTTAGCCCATATTTTGTTATACTTAAATATTGTTCCTCTCTTAAAATACACCCCTCTCTCCAAAGCAATCGGCCAATTCACTTTATTAACCCCTTAAGCCGAACGCCTGAAAAGTAGTTAATGACCAGAATGTTTTTTTCGTTTTTGCCTCCTTGCGTTTCAACAGTTGTAACTTTTTTATTTTTTCACTGACGCAGTTATATGAGGCCTCGTTTTATTCGAGACAAGTTGTACTTTATGGGGCAATAGTTTAAGTTCGCTTATAAATAATTGCAGATTTTTAATTTGTTTTATTTTCCACCATTCACATTTCACACTTATTAACTTGTTAGATTAATTCTACAGGTTATTCCGGTCATGTGGATACCTAATATGTGTAGTTTTTTTTTGTTTGTGTAATATATGCAAAATTATTTTTTATTAAATATTTATTTTTACACTTATTCTGTTTTTTTTTTTTACTTTGTTTTTAAATACCCTGAAGGGACAACTGTTTTACTTTTTTTTTTTACACCTGGTAATGTATTAGCATATTCATATATGCTAATACATTATAATCTGTGTCAGTCTGACACAGGCAGTGATCAAGACAGCACACAGAGTCTGGTCTGGTCACTGGCTTGTTACACAGACCGCTCTGGGGCTACTCTAGGTCCCCAGGGCTGACTGTGCAGCCGTTCCCCGGTCTCTGTCAGGTCTCCAGGTGTTCCGATCACCCGACAGAGCAGGGGAAACCCTTTGATTGCGCGGCGGTGATGAACCGCCGCAATAAAAGGGTTAAAACACCGGGATGCGGAGGTTTCCCCCCGCTCCTCGGTGCTCGCAAGAGGGGCTCTGGGAACGGGGCTGTATAGTACAGCCCCGTTCCCAGCACAGCTGCGATGCCGCAAACTCTGATATCTGCAGCAACGCCAAAAGACATTGCTACAGACGGACAACTTGAAATACCCGCCGTCAAAAGACGGTGGGCGCTCGTTAAGGAGTTAGCAAACTCTTGTGCTGACGGAGGTTCTGCATCCAGCCATTTTGACGCTATTAACTTCCTTGCCATAAATAAAAGCTATTTTATTTATCACTATTTTCTCAGCCTCTGAGACAGTTAAGTCTCCTACGTATCCCAAAATACAAACCAACAGATTCATCTCCATGGTAACTTGAAAAATTTGATGGAGCAATTGGACAATAAAAATCCAATATCGCTCTAGTTTAGGGCAATGCCAGATCATATGCATCAGAGAGGCCGGGTGTACATGACACCTATTACACAGAGGAGAGTCCCTAATTCCAATTTTATGCAGAAATAGATGAGTTCTGTAAACTCTATGTACTAAGATTAATTGAGAGATTCGATGCTGGTCACTCACTGAAATCAAAGGTATCGTCCTCAGTATCTCTTCCCAAATATTAGGCTTTATAGGGCCAATATCTCCTTCCCACCTACTACGTAAATTTATCGGGTTTCAAGAAAAAAAGTTTGCCAATAAAAGTTTATATAAAGTGGACATTAGTCCCTTCGTTGTTTTGATGTTCTTGACCCTATCTATCGGAATAATCTTGGCATTATATCGAATTGTGACAGATTTTTCTGCGTTATAAGCGTGCCTGTAACGGAATGGCGCTGACAAACATATGCCGAAGCGCCGACCGCAGATATCCAGGTGTGGATCCTCAGGGCCCACTGCAGGCACAGATGGCAGATGCCGGCGGTGGGTAGCCGAAGTGCAGGTCTGGGTACTGGAGGCTGATAAACGGATGCTGCAGTAAACGTAAGACAGAGTCCCAGACAGGTGCCAGAATATATTTAGCAGTAGGTACAGGTACAGTGGCAGGTATGCAAAAGGTAAGGGGTCAAGCTCTAGTGCACAAGACAACAACGAACTGACAGAGTACAGGTAGGAGGTTCCTTAAGTAGCCAGGGGTCAGAGGTTAGAGGGCAGGAACAGGAAGACTGTCTCAATAAATGCGGTGCAGTGACGAGCGCGTGCCCCTAGAGGGAGCAGGTGTGCGCACAGGATGCCAGGGAGCTGGAGGAAGCAGAGATGGTGAGGCTTCAGCAGTGGAAGGAGCCAGGACAGGTGCGTGCAGAGAACCAGGGACACCAAGGGATGTCGCAGCAGCGGCCGGGACATGAGAGACACGGGCACACCGACGGTCTGTGGCGTGAACTGTGACAGTACCCCCCCTTAAGCCCTCCCCTCCGGGCTAGCTGGGTACCCACAAAACAGCTTGGGGTAACCACCTCCTCCTCGGTATCCCAGGAGCTGTCTTCAGAGGAGGTGTCCAGAGAGTCCCGGGTAACTTCTTGGACCTGGGGAGAAGAAGCAGAAATAGTAGGCAGGGGGTGGGGTGGGTGGGAGTCAGAGGTGTCTTTGCAGACCAGAGGCTCTTCCTGCACACATGGTTCTTCCCTTGGCACAGCAGAACATACGGGCAGAGAAACGGGTGGGCAGGGCTGCTCCAGATGGGCGGGCTTGAGACAGCTAGAGTGGCAATGCTTGCCCCATTGGACAACTTCACCCGTTTTCCAATCCAGGGATGGGTTGTGAAGCTGGAACCACGGGAGCCCGAGCAGGACTGGAGCAGACGAACTAGGCAGCACGTAAAAGGACAGATTTTCCTGGTGGGAACTGCCAACCTTCAAGGACACAGGCTGGGTACGAAACTTGACTGGCTCCTTCAGGATCTCCCCGTTGATGGAAGAGAAACGTAGGGGCTTCTCTAGACGGGAGACAGGCAGGCTGAACTTCTCCAGCAGAGACGGGTGGATAAAGTTCTCAGAGGAGCCGGAATCCAGCAAGGCAGGAACTTCATAGGCGGCACCAGATGATAAACGTAGAGTGACTGGAGTGGTCAGACGAGGAACAAAGGCATCTTGATTCAGGGTCACTTCACCCACAACACCATGGCACTGGGGTTTCCGGGGCGCAGCTGGGCGGACTGGGCAGTTCTTGAGGTAATGACGGGTACCACCGCAGTACAGACACAGGTTTAAGCTGCGTAGACGGGAGCGTTCCTCTGTGGTGAGATGAGTACGGTTGACCTCCATAGGCTCATCTTGGAAAAACGCAGGTGTCAGGCGAGGTGGGCTCGTGGTTTCAGGTACAAGACGAGGCGGAAGCTTGCGAGGACGAGAGGACACAGGCTGTTGGCGAAGCTCTAACTCCCTCTCCGCAAAACGGATGTCGATCCGGGTAGCTAAAGCGATGAGGTCGTCCAGGGTGGAAGGTAGATCACGACCAGCCAACTCGTCCTTGATGCGTCCATCGAGACCTCCCCAGAAGGCAGCAACGAGGGCCTCGTTGTTCCAGGCCAGCTCGGAGGCCAGGGTACGGAACTGGATGGCATATTGTCCCACTGTGGAGTCGCCTTGACGGAACCGGAGCAGGGAAGAAGCAGCAGAGGTGTTGCGCCCAGGTAGCTCGAAGGTCTTCCGGAATGCGCTCAGGAACGCCTGGAGGTCCCCTGTCAGCGGATCACTTCTCTCCCACAGAGGCGAGACCCAGGCCAAGGCTTCACCTGAGAGCAGGCTGATGATGAAGGCGACCTTGGCACGGTCAGAGTGGAACTGATGGGCCAGGACCTCAAAGTGGATGGTGCACTGGTTGAGGAAGCCGCGACACGTATGGGGGTCTCCAGAATAACGGGCAGGCAGAGGCAGGTGCAGGCTGGGACTGGAAATGGCAGACGGAGGCGGAACCACAGCAGGTGGCGGAGCAGGTGTAGATGCCATTTCTGACACAACTTGGTCCAGACGGGTGGTGATGGTCTGCAGTTTTTGAAACAGTTGCTCCAGGTGGACGCCATGACGGTTCACCACAGCTACCAGGTCAGGCAGAGTCACTCCGGCGGGATCCATATTTGATGGTCAGTTCGTACTGTAACGGATTGGCGCTGACAAACATATGCCGAAGTGCCGACCGCAGATATCCAGGTGTGGATCCTCAGGGCCCACTGCAGGCACAGATGGCAGATGCCGGCGGTGGGTAGCCGAAGTGCAGGTCTGGGTAATAGAGGCTGATAAACGGATGCTGCAGTAAACGTAAGACAGAGTCCCAGACAGGTGCCAGAATATATTTAGCAGCCGGTACAGGTACAGCGGCAGGTATACAAAAGGTAAGGGGTCAAGCTCTAGTGCAGAAGACAACAACGAACTGACAAAGAGTACAGGTAGGAGGTTCCTTAAGTAGCCAGGAGTCAGAGGTTACAGGGCAGGAACAGGAAGACTGTCTCAATAAATGCGGTGCAGTGACGAGCGCGTGCCCCTAGAGGGAGCAGGTGTGCGCACAGGATGCCAGGGAGCTGGAGGAAGCAGAGATGGTGAGGCTTCAGCAGTGGAAGGAGCCAGGACAGGTGCGTGCAGAGAACCAGGGACACCAAGGGATGTCGCAGCAGCGGCGGGGACATGAGAGACACGGGCACGCCGACGGTCTGTGGCGTGAACCGTGACAGTGCCTAAGCTGTAAGTATTTGTATAGCTGCGTATGCGGTAAAGCAAATTCCATTTGCAATTGCTGAAAACTTTTAAGCACCCCCTGATCTGTAAGCAGTTGAGAGACATATTGAAGGCCCCTAGATGCCCATGACTCGAACCCCTGAAGCACAGAAAGTTCGGACAACCAGGGGTTATTCCAAATCTCAGTATAGGATGTGCAACCCTGAAGCCCAAAATCCACCTGTAATTTCCACCACAGCTTATGCATCAAATATAAAGTTGAAAACTTTTTGGAGTGTGCTAAAAAAAAAATTGCCTCCAATTTACCATAAAGATTGGGAGAATTAAAATAGTGGCGTAATAGTTTCAAGTTTAAGTCCTTATCTCCCTTCCCATCCCAATTTCTCATATATTGTAGTTGTGCTGCCAAGAAGTAAACTGCTGGATTAGGAACTGCCAACCCCACTTTGCCAGCTGCAGTGTTTCTAGCTTTATCCGAGCAGGTGTTCTGCCCCAAATAAGGGCTCTAAAAATAGTATTGACTTTAAAAAATAACCAAATTTGACCTACCCGCTACCGAGAACGGTAATTTACGCCAGACATCCAATTTATTTTTAAATTTAACAAGCAATGGATCCAGATTCAACCGCCCAAATTCCTATAAATTCAAAGAAATATTTATACCGAGGTATCAGAAAGAATGGGACACTAGAAGTGGTATACCTCCATGGAGAGTAAATTGATCCACGGTATCCACTGGCATAATGACAGACTTCCCCCAATTAATTTTTAACCCGAGTAGACACCATAGCATTTGATGCCATTAATTGCCTATGGCAATGAGCCAATGGTGTTAGCCAAAAAAAGAAGGGTATCATCAGTGTATAAGGCTATTTTGTCTTCCAGCCTCCCTCTCCTAAAGCCTTCAATATGGGCGTTTGCTCTAATCTGAGCTGCTAACGGGCTCAATTGCCAGGGCAAACAGTAATAGGGAGAATGGGCATCCCTGCCACGTTCCCCTTCGCAAATCATACGTCTCTGATTGTATATTATTGGACTGTACCTTCGCTTTGGGATCAGTATAAAATAGTTTAATCCAGGATATACATTTTTGCCCAAAACCCAATTTATGTCGATCCTCAGCAGCATTTACTTGCTCATGGATAGATTTTTTTCTAGCTTCCCCCTTTTAATCTTCATGGTGCTAATTTACCCCTCTAAGGTACGCCTTCATAGTGTCCCACACTGTACCGATCGGAGCTGAGTCCACATTCATCTGAAAGAATTCCTCCAAGTCTGATGCCAATTTAACTGTATCCACTAGGGTAGCCAGAGAGCATTAAATCTCCACCGCTTCATATTTTCTATTGGTAAATCAGGAACTGTAATTTGCATCAGAATTGGTGAATGATCAGAAATGGACCTTGTAAGATACTCAATTTTAGTTACCATTTGACATAGCCGCTGATTACCCAGAGCCATATCTATTGTCTATTTAGAAGGGATCGTAAAGACTGGAAGGGGGGAGGTGTCTGTCTCTATGTAAAATTCTGTCTGAAGCCAACACTGCTGGAAGATATAGGTACAGGTAATGAACAGGTGGAATCATTATGGGTAAATATACATGGGGTAACATTATAATACTAATAGGGGTCTGCTATAGGCCCCCAAATATAACAGAACCCATAGAAGATATACTCCTCAGGCAAATAGATAAGGCGGCTAATCAGAATGAGGTTATTATTATGGGCGACTTTAACTATCCAGACATCAATTGGAATCTGAAACGTGTAGCTCTCATAAAGGAAACAGGTTTTTGTCAATAACTAATGATAATTACCTTTGCCAAATGGTGCAAGAACCGACTAGAGGAAAGGCCCTTCTAGACTTAATATTGACTAATAGACCTGACAGAGTAACAAAGGTTCAGGTTGAGGGGCACCTAGGAAATAGTGACCATAATATAATAAATTTCCGTTTATCCTTCAATAGAGTTTTTTGTCAAGGAGCCACAAAAACACTGAATTTTAGGAAGGCTAATTTTATTCTGCTTAGGGAGGCCCTAAACCATATTGACTGGGACAATGTGTTTAAATATGGCAGAACAAATAATAAATGGGATATTTTTAAAAACATCCTAGGCTACCACTGTGAGAGGTACATACCTTATGGTAATAAAATAATTAGAAAAAGGAAAAACCCAATGTGGATCAACAGGGATGTAAAAGAGGCAATAAAAAAACAAAAATAAAGTGTTTCAGCTACTAAAACAGGAGGGTAGTGTAGAGGCGCTAAGAAGCTATAGAGAAAAAAATAAAGTGTGTAAAATAAAGATAAAGGAAGCAAAGCTGGAGACGGAAAGACATATCGCTATAGAAAGTAAAACTAACCCCAAAATATTTTTAACTATATAAATAGTAAAAAGATTAAAACAGAAAATGTTGGCCCTTTGAAAAGTACAGAGGGAGAGACTATAGAGGGTGATGAGAAAAAAGCAAACCTATTAAACACTTTTTTCTCCACTGTATTTACCGAGGAGGATGAGCTTCCTGTTGAACAGAGGGATGAGGTAAACTCCAACTTAAAAGTTTCTTGTCTAACCCAGGAAGAAGTGAAGCTCCGTCTTAAGAAGATTAAAGTAGACAAATCCCCAGGTCCAGATGGCATACACCCACGTGTCCTAAGGGAGTTAGACCACACATGGAATATTGTGCACAGTTCTGGGCACCAGTGCACAGGAAAGACATTGTAGAGCTTGAACAGGTACAAAGGCGGGCAACAAAAATAATAAAAGGACTGGGTGGACTACAATACCCAGAAAGATAGCAAGATTGGGGTTATTTAGTTTAGAGAAAAGACGGCTTCAGGGGGACAAAATAAATATGTTTAAATACATCAAAGGTCAATATAGAGATCTCTCTCAAGATTTATTTATACCCAGGGCTGTATCTAGAACAAGGGGGCATCCTCTACGTCTTGAGGAACGTAAGTTTCTACATAACCATAGAAAGGGATTCTTGACTGTAAGAGCAGTGAGACTGTGGAACTCTCTGCCAGAGGAACTTGTCATGGTGAATTCTCTGACTGAGTTCAAAAAGGGTTTGGATGCATTTCTGGAGCATGATAATATAACAAGTTATAGTGTCTAGGATTCTGGAGAGGGGTCATTGATCCAGGGATTTTTCCGATTGCCAGATTGGAGTCAGGAAGGAATTTTTCCCTAAAATGAGGACAATTGGCTTCTACCTCATTGGGGTTTTTTGCCTTCCTTTGAATCAACACCTTAGCACAACAGGCTGAACTGGATGGACGTCTCGTCTTTTTTCGGCCTTACAAACTATGAAACTATTATAGACAATGTGTTATACGCAGGGCCGCCGTAAAGGCAGTACAGTGGGTAATGCTATACGGGGCCTGGTGAAACAAGGGGGCCCGCTGCAAGCAGGCCCTCTTTGTTCATAATCTAGTCAGCCTGTACATGGGCCCCGCGGCACTGCTGAGCGTCCGCAGGGGCCCGTGTGGCTCAGCGTGTGAGGAGGGAGGTCCGTGCTCTGATCACAGGACTCGTTACATTACTATAGCTGCAGCAGCTGTGTCTCACTTCCTTCCAGTTCTCCTGCATCTCCTGTGTAGAGCGCCCCCCTCCTGTCTTCTTCCCCTGTGGGGGGGCTTCGTGACTCCTGCGGAGAGGAGGAGGAGCCCACTTTATGGGCCTGCAGGAGAACTGAAAATAAATGGAACACTGCGCTTTAGTGATGTAAAGAGAAGTCCTGAGAACCAGAGCGCGGCCCCCCCTCCTCACATGCTGAGATAATGTGGGACCCCACTGAAGCCCCAGCGGCTGGGGTGCTGTATGTGAGGCTGGGGGTGCTGTGTGTAAAGCTGGGAGTGCTGTGTGTGAGGCTGGGGGAGCTGTGTGTGAGGCGGGGGTGCTGTGTGTGAGGCCGGAAGAGGGCGTAGGGAAAAAATTGGGGGTCCCTGTAAAACTATAACGTCTTGTAAAGGGCCCAACGCTTTGCACATACGGTCTCATTTTTTAAAAATGCAGTGGGGGTTAACCAGCACGATCTAGGCGGGACGTCGGGAAGGTAATGGGCGCTTCGGGAACCCTTTTGACCCTTAAAAGAAAAAAGGGAAGTAAAGGAGTAAAAAAGGATTTTTTAGTGGACAGGTCTAAAAAAACCCCGAGGGGTTAGGCCCCCCTTTTATTTTTTTTTGGGCACTCCCATAATGCCCACATTGGAAGGGGAAAATTGATTTTCCGGTCCCCAAAATTTTTGGCGACCCGGGAAAAAAGGATTGAATTGCCCCTCCGATCTTTTGATTATGGCCCCTCAGCTTTTTTAAACCCACTAAAGCATATCCCCGAAAAATATCATGTAACAAAAACGGGGAATCCTTTTTGAGAACACCAACTTGTGTAGAAGGGGGTGGATAAAGGCAGTGGGCATTGTTAACCCTTTGAGACTTTCTCCAGTGTGGGTTCCCCTCTGTACCCCTGCTGTGCTTGTGAACGGGGTGCCCCTGGTATTTCTTTTGGGTCTGGCCCCGAGGGAATGCTGCGGGCACTTACCCCCCCCTTACCATGCCTTTTTCTGTCGGGGGTGCTGTATGCATCAGTCCGCACCCTGCTTTTTCCCTCTGAGAGACCCCTATCCCAATGAAAATGTAGAAGGGGTTTAGGGGGAATTTTGGGGCTAACTTACCCAAAGGTGCCCCCTGCAGTACCTCTTCCGGGTTCCCCCCCCTTTCTGAGCAGACCCAACGGGGCCCTTTTGGGGCCCCCCGCTCTTGTTTTCAGAAGCCCCTTTGGTTGCGGGGGTTTTCGTTTTGCAGGCCCTGTTTTGTTGCCCAGGGAGTTTGTCAAAAAAATTTTAAAATTTTACTTTCAAGCACCCCCTTTAAACCCTTTAAAAAAACCCACTGACATTTATAAGATGATTCCTTTTTGGCCCCGAAGAGTTCGGAAATTTTTAGGAGCCAGCAACAGGTCTCAGTAATTTTTAAATTGGGTTAATGGTGAGTGTGTGGGGGTGTGTGGTAAGTGGGGGGTGAAAAATTTTTAATAGTCAGTTTCCGTAATTTAAAAAAGTGTTTTTCTTTTCCTTCAGCCTTCCAGGACCTCCCGTGCTCTTTCTGGGGAAAGGGGGGACAATTTTTAAAACCGGGATTCCAAAGGTGGTCAATGTCTTTTTTGCCCCAATTAATTTTTTTTAAAAAGGACGTATCCCCAGTTTTTTGTAAAAAACCAGCTCTCTGCGAATCCCTTATTTTTTTACTTTAATTATATTTAATTTTAAAAACCCTTTTAACCCGATTTACCCAAATCCCCTTCCCCGACCATGCGGGTCTCCCCTTTGTCCTAAAAACTACAAAACGTTTTCCCACCACCCCCTTGGGGTTTGACCAAACTTCTGTATGAGGCCCCAAATAGTTTCCCCCCTTTGGGGGAGCTCTATACCCGTGGGTTTTAAAAGATGACCCGTTTTGGGGTTTGCGGGACCCCAGTGTGTTTTTCTGAGATCCTGCTTATTTTAGTGTGCCAAAAAACTTTTTTTGGGCCCAAAAACCAATAAATTTAAAAAAGAAAAGCAAAAAGGGAATTTTTTTTTTTTTTTTTCCCCCCCCAGTTTTGTTTTAAAAATTTTTTCTCCATTGGACATTTATGGATACAAATGGTGACAAGCTAAAAAAGAATTTTCACTGTTCAAATAGATGTGACCCCCACAAAGATGTAAAACAACAAGAAAACACGCCCAAACAGCCTAAAAAATAACAATTATTTGGGGCCTTTTTCCGGAAAGGCCCAAAAGTTAAAATTTTTGATCTGTTTGGCCACCCCTGGCCTTTTCTTGCAATTTGATGGCAATTTTTATATAGAAATGTTATAAAATTTCAAAAATAAAATTCCAAGGGTTAAAATTTTTTCAAAACAAAAAAAATCTGTTTTTTTCTTGGCAGGTGGCCTTTCCAGGGGCTCAAAGGGATCTATGAAATCAACGTTTAAAAAAGCAGATGAAAGGTGGGATCACACAAATTAAAAATAAAGGGAAGGGCTTTTAAATTTTTCCAGCAATCCCCCCCTCCTTCCCTCCCAAAAAATTGTCCAAACATGCTTTTTTAAACAGATTTCCCATATTCTGATTTTTCCCCGAGAAATGTTAGCAAAAAAAAAAGTTACAGAAGGGGTTTGGGAAATATTTAAAAATGTCACAGGGAGGGAAAACATTTTCAAGTTCAGAATGTGGGAAAAAGTTTTATTTTCGAAAGCCCAAATCTTGGGTTAACATGAAAGAAATTCCCCCCCCCCCGGGAGAAGCCATTTTTGTTTTTTCAAAGGGGGCCAAAAGTTTTACTGTGAAAAAAAGTCTTGAGAAAAATGAAAAAAACTCACAAAGAGAAGCCCTTTTCATGTTCAAAATGTGGAAAAAATTTTTTTTACTGTGAAAAAACACATCTTGATTACCATGAAAGAAAATCCAAGAGAAAACCCTTTTTTTTCCCTGTTTTTAAAAAAGTGGCAAAAGTTTTTTCCCCGAAATCAGGTCTTGTTTTAAAATTTTAAAAGGGAAAAACCCCCCAGGAAAAGAAGCCCCTTTTCATGTTCAGAATGTGGCAAAAAGTTTTACTCAGAAACAGATTTGTTTTCCAGAAAGAAAAAAACACAGGAAAAAGAAGCCTTTTTTAAGTTCAAAAATGTGGCCAAAAAAGTTTTAAATTTCGAAACCAGTCTTTTTGAAACATGGGAAAAAAATCATTTCTGGGGAGAGAAACCCTTTTCGTTTTTCGAATTTTGGAAATTTTTTTTACTTGAAATCCCCGGTTTGTTTTAATTTAAAAAAACTCAAAACAGGGGAGAAGTCATTTTCATGTTAGGAAAAATGGCAAATGTTTTTTTCTCAAAATCAGGGCTTGAAATTAAACCCTAAAGAAATTCCACACAGGGAAGGAAACCATTTTCGTGTTCAGAATTTTGGGAAATGGTTTTTTCTTCAAAACAAAACTTGTTCAACATGAAAGAATTCACAAAGGAGAGAAAACCCCTTTTCATGTTCAGAATGTGGCAAATGGGTTTTACTCAGAAATCAAAATCCTTTAAATTTTTATGAAAGAACTCACACGGAGGAAGCCTTTTTTATGTTCAGAATGTGGCAAAAAAGTTTTATTTAAAAGCAAAATTTGGGAAAAATAAAAGAAATAAACAGGAGAGAAGCCATTTTCCTTTTTCAGAATGTGGCCCAAAAGTTTTGCCCAGAAATAATCTTTTATTACCCGAATGAACTCAAAAAGGAGAGAAGCCCTTTTCGTTTTTCAGAAATGGGGGCAAATGGGTTTTCTTGGGAAAACAGGGCCTTTTTTACATAAAAGAAAATCACACAAAAGGGAAAAAGCCATTTTTTTTGTTCAGAAAGTGGGAAATGTTTTACTCAGAATCCTTTTTGATTACCCTTTATAAGAAATCACACAGGAAAAGAACCATTTTGTGTTTTAAAAATGTGGGAAATGTTTTTACCCGCGAAAGCAAGTCTTTTAGAAACAGGAAAAAAAAAAAAAACCCAAAGGAGAAAAAGCCATTTTTGTGTTTCCCGAATTTTTTTCAAAAATTTTACCCCCAGAAATCAGGTCTTGATTTCCATGAAAGAAATCCACAGGAGGGGAACCCCTTTTCGTGTTCAAAAAAGTGGGGAAATGTTTTAATGCGAAATCAGGGCTTGATTTTCCCTGAAAAGATCCAAACTGGAGCAAAGCCATTTTCGGTTCCCGAATGTGGCAATGTTTTTTCTTCCCAAAAAAAAGCTTGTTTTTAACTTTAAAGAAATTCACAAGGAGAGAAAACCCTTTTAAAGGTTTTAGAATTTTGGCAAATGTATTTTCTTGTGAAAAACATATCTTGTTTAAAATGAAAGAAATCAAAAACAGGGGAGAAGCCGTTTTCTTTTTCAAATGTTGGGAAATGTTTTTTCTTTTGAAATTTTAAATTTTTTGTTTTTTAATTTAAAAAAATTCATCGGAGAAAAGGCCCATTTTGGTTTTAAAAAAAACAATGGTTTGCCTTTATTATAACACCCTATCAATTAATCAAAATTACTGCAAAATCCAAGGCCAAAAAGCATAAAAAACAAAAAATATGAAAAAATTATGTAGTTTTTTTTTTAATTTTATACAAGTGGGGGAATTTGGGAAAAAAGAACCCCAAACTAAAAAATTTGAAGCCTGTGGAAAACAGGGGGGGCCCCAATTTTTTGAAAATGTCTTGGTTTTAAAACTAAAAATTTTTTCCTATACAAACCAATCAGAACCAAGAAAACAACCAATCGAGCTTATAGAAACCCCAAAACAAACTCCCTTTTTATATAGGCTTTTGGGGAAAAATGAGAGGGGTGCTTTGACTGGTTTTCTTAAAGGGGCAACAAAAATGAGTTTCAGTCCTAGAAAAAAGTTCTTTACATGTGGCCCATGGGGTTGTATGTACAATTTATTATTTAAAACGAAAAACCATTTAAAAAATAAACCCGGTTGGGGAGCGGGCCCTCTTGAGATTAGCAATTTTGTGTCCAAAAACCATATAGGCCAAAACCCCCCTTTCCCGGGCCCTTTTGGCACTGTTTGTCAAAAACTTTCCTTTTGGGGGAGCAAAAGGGCACAGCCAAAAGGCTTCTTGGGTTTTTCACGGGCCCCGTGTATCTTTAATTTTATGAAAGGGCAGACACCGTACCTATTGATGTATCTAAGGGTTAATGTTTTAATGTTTTGCGCTTTTGGGGCCCAAAATAGCTAATCCCTTGATTATACAGATTTTTTTATTAATTAAACCTTTATATTTGACCTATAAAGATATTTTTTTTTTAACTCCTTTACACCCCACACCGTCTTTTGAAGTCCGGGTGGGGGCAGGTCGTTTTTCTTTAAAATGATTCTTTTGACGTCACTTAAAGGACATCGGAATTTTTGGGACCCCCGGGGCCGCCCCAGCGTTAAGATCGGGGCTTTTAATACCAGCCCTGATCCCAAAAGCAGCTCCCAGCGAGCCCCCCGGGGGCGGGGAAAACCCCCAACCCGGGTTTCTTTAACCCCTTTAAAATTTCCACCGTTTTTCACAGCCAAACCGCAATCAAAGGGGTTTTTTCCCGCTTGTTGGGTTTATCGGAACAATTTAATTTTCCCGACGAGCCCTGGGCACCTAAAGTAGCCCCAGAGTGTCTGGGTAAAAAAGCCAGTGACCAGGGGGAGAATGTGTGCTAACCCCAATTTAAATGGGCCGTGTTATACTGGGCAAGAAATATAATGTATTAGCATATTGGAATTTTGGGTAATACATTATAAGTGTAAAAAAAAAAAAAGTAACACAAAAACTCCCTTCATGGGATTTAAAAAAAATAGTAAAAAAACAGAAAAAGTGTAAAAATAAATGAATAAAAAAATAACTAAAATAAAACTATTTAATAAGAAATAATTGTGCATATATTACACACACAAAAAAAACCTACCCATATTAGGTATCCACACGACCTTAATAACCTGTAGAATTAATCTAACAAGTTATTAAGTGTGAAATGTGAATGGATAACAACCAACAACAAAACAAAAAGTTCTTGAAGTCAGCTCACCTGGTCAGTTGATTATGGCCAGCAACGCCTGGATGAATGCAGGATACTTGTAAGTAGATGCAAAAGAAAGAACACGGTATCCAGCGTTTGTGCTTCCGTACAAGAGTTTAAAATTTTTTTTTCCAACCTTTATTCCAACTGTATTAAAATCCAAACATGTTTAAGCAAAGATACACCGCATCTAGGCCTACGCGTTTCGGAGCAAAAAAACCTCCTTATTCATGGCATAACACATTCACACTGACCGAACTCTTTTATATTCTACGAGAGTATCATGTGACCATGTCAGGTGATAACATCACGTGTCATGTAGCTTAGCAACACTACACATTATGTACAAAATTAAAACACAAACATATATATAAAAACAATGTTGCGGTTACATTGAAAAAACAGTTTAGTACTGACACATTAAATCATGTCTTTTATTAAGACCGTCTGGGTACCGTGTATTTAATTTGAATATCCACCAAGATTCTCTGGCACGCAGCTTGCCTCTATGATCTCCGCCTCTACTAGGCTTGAAAACTCTTTCAATGCCCTGAAATACAAAGTGGGAAACATCGCCTGCATGCACTTCATGGAAGTGCTTAGAGGCCATAGATGCACCTACACATAGGGGCCTCTGTGCATCAGACAAATGTCTACGAATCCGCACCTTTAACGCAGTACTAGTGCAGCCCACATATTGAATATGACATGTCTTGCAAGTGATAAGATAGATTACAAAATGTGTGTTACAATTTATATAGGACATCATATTAAAGGACTCCTTTGTGGCTTCTGATGTAAATGTTTTAGAATTGGTCACGTGTTTGCAGGCTGTGCAGCGAGTATGTCCACATTTGTACATTCCTACGGTAGATAGCCAGGATACATTTGATTTGTTGGTATCCGACAAATATAAACTAGGAGATAAAATAGAATGTAAAGTTTGTCCTCTTCTGGGGACAAAACGTATATTGTTTTCTGCTACAAAATTTCGCATGTTTTCCTGAGCCATCAACAAAGGAAGGTATCTTTTTATTATATTGCAAATTTTTTTGAATTGTGGACTGTACGTCGTAGTAAATATAACTTCACTATTCTTTCTGTTTTGGAAAGTTATCTGTTTCTCTTTTAGCAAGTCCTCTCTAGGAATATGGGATACTTTTTTCGCTGCTTTGTTAAGGGACCGTTGTGGATAGCATCTAGAACGTAATCTATTTTTCACTTCTGCTTGGAATTTAGGAAAAAGATCTAAATTTGAACAATTTCTTTTAATCCTTATTAGTTCTCCAAAAGGGATTCCCTCCACAACATGCTTAGGATGACTAGAACTCGCATGTAAAATTGCATTCCGTGAAATGGTCTTTCTATATGGTAAAACCTCTATCCTGTGTCCTTCACCCACAAGATTAACGTCCAGATAATTAATACTGTTCCTGTGCCATTCCAAAGTGAAATGTAAATTCATGTTGTTATCATTAACATACTGTTCGAAGAGAAAAGCCTCTTCTTCCGTTCCTCCCCACACCAGGAGCAGGTCGTCTATATAACGACCATACCACCTGATGTGGGGAGAAAAAGGATTAGACACAGTGAACAGAAATCTCTCCTCCCAAGCCGACATAAATATGTTGGCAAGGGAGGGAGAAAATTTGGCCCCATCGAGGCTCCACAGCATTGCAGAAAAATTCCCCATCGAAAGAAAAATAATTGTGTTGGAGAAGAAAATCCACACACATAATCAAAAAATCTACGAGTTGTACAGAACATGTACTAAAACGTATAAGATGTTGTTTTAGGAATTCTACTGCTAATGGTGGGGAAAGGACAATATAATGAAGAAACATCACATATACCCAAAAAAAAAAGGGGGAAATCCCATTGGGCCTTAATAACAAAACCCCACCAAACTTTTTGTGTCCTTAATGTAGCCGGGAAAAATTTCTAAAAAGGGGCCCTGCAAAAATCAATCTAACCATGATCCCAAGGGTTTCGCCTACAGACCCTAAAACCGGCCACATCGGACGGAGGGGGGGGGAAAACAATTTTTTGTATCGTCTTTTTAAATTATCTATGTAAAATTTTATTTTATGAAATTTTGAATGGTTTTAAAAAAAAAATAATAAAAAAACAAACAAAAAAAAATTTTTGGAAATTTTTAAATTTAATAAGTGAACTTAAACTATTCCTGCAAAAAGTACAACTTGCCCCGAATAAAACGAGGCCTCATACAACTGCGCCCACTACTTTTCAGGCGTTTTTTTTTAAAAGGGTTTAAATTTAAATCAATGTATCTCGCTAAACGATACTTCCTCCTGTGACCCTACAGGGGGGGGTTTGGCCATTGGGTATATTATCAAAGATGACTCCAGATTTGTCCACAAAACCCACTGATGCTGCTGTCGGCAGGGACCTTTGGGCATCTAAGCTTTTTACCCCCACATTAAAATTTTGTTTTTTTTCCATTTTATTTTTTTCTTTTTTTGGTATTTTTTTTGGGTAAAGGGAAAATTTTTTTAAAAATACAGCACCCCAAAAATAGATATCTCATTTTTCTGACACTTTAGGGCATTTTTATGCTTAAACCATTTTTTTTTTTAATTTTTATTTTCCTGAACCAAAAAAAAGCATGTGTCCCCTGCATGTTGTGTTTTTTGGTGCCCTTTTTCCATGCTAAAAGATCAGGTGGGGGGGAAAAATGCACAAAAAAAATGCAGAAACCAAACACACTTATTTAGAAAAAAAAAAGTAAAAAAAAATTTGCAAAAAAAAAAAAAAAAAGAGAGCATGTGGTTTTTTTATGTTTTTTTGGCCCCCCAAAAAACTGAAATGTAAGGGGTTGGGTTGAAAAAAAAACCCTTTAGACAGACAGGGCCTCTGCTGCGGTGTAATAGAAATGTGGTACGGGCCCACAAACGCGAAAGTACATTTTTTTTTACAGTGTATTTTTTCTCCCGTCATTTTCCCTTAAAAGGATCTTTTTTTTCTTCCATCACTCCCCCCCAAATAAATATTTTTTTGGGGCTTTTAATACATTATGGGGGCCAATTAAAAAAATAGAGTCTCAAAAACAAATGGGGGCCCAAGAGGAAAATGAAAAAAATTGTCTGGCCCTGGGACTAGAAAAAAAAATGAAAAGGCCGCCCACCTAACACTGCATAAGGAACGGGATGCGCCTTTTTTTCTGTAAATCCATGCGGGGGCCCCCTTATATTTCGACTACACCAAGAAGAATGTATTGGGGATGCCCTTTCCCCACTAGGGTGAAACCCCTACAACTTCTAATAAAGGTGACTGAGTTTGCTAGCACCTCTTTATCTAATAACAAAACAGCCATAAATTCATCTTTATTTTACCATTTTTTTCCATACAACCCTGTCTTTTTTTTTCCCCATTTTTTAAAGAAATTCAGGCCCTAGAAGCTATAACATTGTGTAGGATGGTCGGGAAAAAAACCCTTCAATTTATCCTTTCAGGCAGTGTTTTTTCAAGCCCACTAATGGGTGGGGATATCCCATCTAACACTGACAAAATTTTACTTCCCCTTTGGGGAAAATGCTAAGGAAATTCTAAAAACATGATCTGTTTGGGGCTCCTGTGGACTGGAGTTTAAAAAAATACTTTCTTTTAGGAAATCTAAGTACAGGCACCCCCCCGACTTACATGGGCCCCCGATTTTCATACGTCCCCTGGGTTAAAAAACCCGGAAACTTATGGGGCGTGGCTGACATTAAACCACTGACCCACCCCCAAAGGGAAAACCAAGTCCCAAAGCATCCACAGCTGCACATGAGTTTACAGAACGTTGGGTAAAATCTTCAAAAAAAAGGGCACAGCCCAGCAAAACAAATGAAAAAACTTTTCCCCTGCAGTACCCAAAAACAAAAAAAAAAATTTTTTTTTTGGAAATTTAACATTTAATAACTAACCTGTTCCGCCTTACAACAATTTAAACTTAAGAAAAAAACCTACAGTCCCTTTCCCTTTTTGTAACCCGGGGACTGCCTGTACTTTTTTTTGTGTACCCAATCCTGGGGTTTTTGCAAGGGGGATTTTTAAATTTTAAACTGAGGAATGGAGAAAAAGGGAAATTTCCACAGAAAAGGGCCATTTTTTTTAATGAAAAGACATAAAGTTTAAAAAGGCCCAGAGGAGGCGGGGGTGAAATCTAATGTTTGTTTATGGTTTTTTTTTGGGCATGATAGAGCTAAAAACTTGTAGTTTGGTTTGGGTTTCCCAAAGAGAATTTTTTTGCCCCGATCGATCCTGTTTTTAATACGGTGCCCCCCCTGGAGCCCCATAGATCCATAATAGAGCTTTTTAAAATTTTGGGGTTTTGGTTTTTAACCCTTGTGTGCATGGTTTTTTCCAGTTTTACTGTACCCTTTTGATGGTTTTAAATGAAATGGTAGATGGTTGGAAAATTTAAAAAGTAATTCAATTTTCCTTTAGCAACATTTATCTGAAAATTATTCGAAATTTTTAGTTTGGGTTTCTCGGGTGTTGGTGAATGTCGACCGTCTTTTCTCTGAGAGACTCTCCCTCTCTAACATCCCTTCTTCTTACACAGCCCAGGGTAAATTAAGGTTTAAAAAAATAACATACAGTGTTTTTCATAACACCATTTCCTTTTTCAGCCGTTTGTTTCCCCCCTGTCCCAAGTTTTTTAAAAAGAAAGTGTCACGGGCCATCAATTTTCTAAATGATCAATTGTTTTTTAAAAATAAAAAAAATAAAAAAATAAACCAACTTCCAAACCTCCGATCGGGTTTTTCTGGGGTGAATAAAAAAAGGGGTTTATAAGAGAATTTCCCAAAAATTCATCGCATTTTTATTTGCTTTACATTTTACACCTCCCCTCAACATTTTTGGGAAATTGGGTTGTATAAATTACTTTTTTTTTTTCATTACTCATGCTAGTATCCTCGTAATTAAAAAAAGTGCTCCATAGTCAGCAATGCTAGCCATTAAATTTCCCTATTTTATTGAGGACCTTTAAGGCTTAGGGCTCTGTCTACAAAGGAACAAAAAAACGTCATTTTTTACAGCTTTTTTTCCCCCCGTTCCAAAAAATTCTCTTTTTAAACCTTAAAACCAACCTTTTTATGTGGCACCGAAATCAAATGCTTTTAAAAAAAACCCTAGATAATGAAAAATTCCAGGGGCCTAACCCCCGATCCATCTAGAACAAACCTCCCATAGAAGCTAAATGAAATTAGTCTGCCCGGGGACCGACCTTAAATAAACCCATGCGGGAAGGGGCTTTTAATACTTTTTATTGTCAGGGGGGAATACTCCGGGATACTCTCTTAAAAAAACCTTTTAAAACATTTTACCCCCCAACAGGGGTTTAAAAACTTACCGGCCCTAAATTTGTTTCCGGGAAACATTTTTTTGGATCCCTTTTTGAAATTTTGGGGCCCCAAATTTTTCTATGCCCAACCCCTTTGGGGACATACCCCGTTATTAGACACCCTAAAAAATATTTTAAGAATATTAAACCCCCTTAGGAAAAACCCACTTAACCCCTTCCCAAGGCCCCGGGGTTGTGAAACCCGTCAGGCCCCTGGGGTTTTGGGTCTTTTTTTAAAAATTTTTTTTTGTTTTTTTTTATTACGGGTCTCCAAATAGAATAAAACATGAAAAATTTAAAAACAATAATATAAAAATTGCAATTATCAACTCGGGCATGTGGGGCAGAAAAAGGGGGTTGGGGAAACTTCAGTTTTCATATTCTTTTTATCAACAAAAATCAACAGAAATTGAACTCCCCAAAAAAATAATAACAAAAAGTCACAAACCATAGGCTCATAGCAGGGGGTTTAAGAATCGGGGGCAAAAAACTCGCAGGGGGGAAATTAGGAAAAAAAACCTAATTAACCAAAGGGGTTTGAACTTTCAAATCAAGAAAAACAAAAAACCCCGCCCCCAATACATCCCCCCGTCCACCACTATCCTCCAAAAAACCCAAAAAACACCCCCCCCCCCCCTCCCCCTTTTGCGGATAATTCAGAGAGGGCCTATTTTAATCTTCCTGGGTTAGACAAGAAACATTTAAGTTGGAGTTTACCTCATCCCTCTGTTTCATCAACGGGAAAGGTCATCCTCCTGGGAAAATTTACAGGGGAAAAAAAAAAATTTTTAATGGGTTTTGGGTTTTTTTTTCCTCATCGCCCTCAAACAGTCCTCCCCTCAGTTTTTTTTAAAAAGGGCCAACATTTTCTTTTTTTAACCCGTTTTAAAAAATTTTAATATAGTAAAAAAATATTTTGGGGGTTTAAACTTTTACTTTTCTATGGCAGTACGTCTTTCGTCCCCCCAGTTTAAAACCCCTTTTAAATCTTATTGTACCCCCCTTTATTTTTTCCCTATAGCTTTTTAGCGCCTCTTCCTCCCCTCCCTTTTTTAATTTTAGTAGATAAAACGCTTTTTTTTTTATTTTTTGGGCCTTTTTTTTAAAATCCCTTTTTGACCCCACTTTGGGGTTTTTCCCCCTTTTTTCAAATTTTTTTTTTATTACCTTTAAGGTATTTCCCCTCTCACATGGTAGCCTAGGATGTTTTTAAAAATATCCAATTTATTTTTTGTTTTCCTGCCTTTTTTAAAACACATTTCCCAGTAAAATGGGGGTTTTAGGGCCTCCTAAGCAGAAAAAAAATTACCTTTCCAAAAAACCCCTTTGAAAAAAAAACCTATTGGAGGATAAAAGAAAATGGTTTAAAAATTATGGTCACTTTTTCCTAGATGCCCCTCAACCTGAACTTTTGTTACTCTGTCAGGTCTTTTATAAATTTAAATTTCTGAAAAGGGCCTTTTCCTCTATTGGGTTTCCCTTGCATCTTTTTGGAAAAAGGTATTTAATCATTATTTTTATTGAAAAAAAACCTTTTTCCTTTATGAGACTACGGGTTTTTCAGATTCCCAACTGAATTCCCTGGTATTTAAAAGGTCGTCCCATAATAACAACCTCTTTCCCCGGGAATTAGCGCCTCTTCTTTTTTGCCTGAGGAGTACTTTTTCCCTTTTGGGTTCTGTTATTTTGGGGGGTTTTCCTTTAAAGCAGATTCCACATGTTTTTTCCCTTTAAACCTATATTTTTCCCGCAGTGTTGGCTTCAGACAGGTTTTTAAACAAAAGAAGACCCTCCCCCCTTCTGGCCCTTACGATCTTTTTCAAAAATAACTGTAACCCTGTAAGTTAACCGCCCAGCCCATAGCTCTCGTCCAGCCATGCCCCCAGTTATCCCCACTAGTCAAAATTTTCTTCAGCTATTAGTAATTTATTTTAAATTTATTATTTGGTCAGATTTCCTGGCTTTGGTCAGGAACAATTTTTGGGAGATTTTTTTTTTTTTTATTTCCTTTCTCCCTGTTTTTTTTTAACTATTGCTAAAAACCCCCCCTTTCCCTCCACTACCACCTCCTGTTTTTTTCCTAATTCCCAAAGCTCTCTATCTTCACTATCTTGCCCCGCTATATGTGTATTTTACCCTCCCCCCAAAGTCCTATTTAAAAAATTCCCCCAAACCTTCCGGCCTTTTTCCCCCCAATACAGCTGAAACCCCCCTTTTTAAAAAGGTTTGCAGCCCTTCCCAAAGCACAAAAATCTTAGCCAAGACAAAAAGTCACCCCATTTCCCCAAAAAACCCAAACCCTCTTTCCTACACCAATTTTTAACCCACTTATTCACCTTTTCTAAACTCCCGCTGCCTCTCTGGGGTGGCCCATGGAACAGGTAATATTTCTGAAAATTAAAATAACCCCGGGGTTCCCCTTTCCTTTACTTGGGGGCCTTAAATTCCCCCCGAAATCATTTTTTTAAGGACACTCCACCTACCTCAACTTTTTCAATTTTGCCAATGTGCCCCCAAAAGACAGCCCGGATTCTCACCAGCCCCCCCCCAGCAAAACCCTTTTAGCCCGATCCGCGAATGTCGAACCCGGGCCCCAGGGAAACAACATACTTTCGACAATCCCGGTCTTTTGTGCAGATTGGGCCCCGTCGGGCCCCTTATAATGGAGTCCCCCCAAATACCAGCAAAAATGTCTAGCCTGCCCTGCAATCCTATTTTCCCCCTCTTACTGGGGGGCAGGGCAAAGGGGTTTGTGTCTTGCCCGCACAATGCTATTTTTTGACCCCTTTAGCCAAACTTTGAAAATTTGTTTGGGGGGCACATGATCAGACTAGCCTCCCCGACACTTTTTTCCCTCAACCCCCTTTTTTCTAACTTTACCCAGCGAGCTGCCTCTGCCCCCCCCATATATTTTTTAGGGGCCCATCTTTCCCGAAAGGGGTCCAAATAAAAAATCATTAAGGCCCCACCAGATAAAAAAAACCCCAGGGGCAAATCCAAAGAACATTCCCCCTTAAAACCCCCGGCATTTTTCCCCATGGGGCTTTTTACCCGTGCCTATGCTGCCTAATTTTTTGGGACAAAAAAAAAAACTTATCACTTCTAATACCCCCCAAATAACATATCCTATCAAATATGAACTTAAATTTCAAAAGCTCTTTTGTGTTTTACGTTATTGGGCTGTATTTGCAACATAGTACGTGGGCAGAACCTCCCCACCCCTAAAATCTTTCCCCCTTAATGGGCCCTCAGGCAAAAAAATTAAACGGGGGGACATGCCCATAGTGTCTCCCGCCCCCCTCAATGATTTTCCCCCCAAAAAGATTTCAAAGCCATAAAAATTACTCCAATAGAACCATTCCCCTTGAACAGCACAAACGCTTACAAGGGCCCTCCCAAAAGAGGGAAATGGATTGGGTCTACAGGCTACAAACATTAAACCCTAAAGGCTTAATGACGCCCCGAACTTATATATAATCCTTACACCAAAAACAACAAACCACAAATTTTAAGATCCTGAATATTAAAATTATAAATTTTTTTATTAAAAATTTTAGGAACCCCACAGTCTTGTTTTTTCATTTTTGGACACGAAACTACAAATCACAAGCAACCCGAAAGAAAAAAAAGAACTGAAACGTTTTTTTTTTAAATTATGTTTCAAAGTTGTTTTTTAAATACAAACAGAACGAGATTGTTTACACAAAATGTTTTCTAGGAAACTGTATCAAGTATTTATTTTTTAAAAAAACCATTTTTGGGTTAATTTACTACTAAAAGTTAAAACTGACACTGGTGGGTTTTTTTTTCTGCCTTTTTTTTTTCTCGTCCCTTTTTTCACCAAAAAAAAAAACATCTTTTGTAAATTTTCCCGGGAGAAACCTTAGCAACATGTTTCTAGGTTTTTTTTGCCTTCCCTTAAAACCCAAAAATTTTTAACCAATTTATTTTTTCTATTTAAAATAGAAAAAGGAATAACTATTCTTATGAGAACGAAATTTTCTCTGTGATTTTAGAATCCCCCACTCGGGGAAAAAATATCCCTTTTTTTTCGAAGTACCCACGGCTTCCCATTATAGTTTTTATTTTATATTTCGGGGGGTCAGTATAACCACCCCTAGGGGTTTTTAACCCCCCATTATTAGCAAGTGCACCTTTTTAAAAAAAATTTTTGTTTTATAGTTTTTTATTTTCCCAAATCCAACCTTTTTTTCTCGGTAACACCACCGTGTTTTTTTTTATTAAAATATCATTTTTTGGGGCATTACACTTTTGAATACCGTACACCTGGTATTCATTAGTATGTTTATTCAGTATAAAATAAAAAAAAAAAAAAAAAATTTCCCTTTTTAAAGTGAAAATACAAATTTCCCTGTGTCAGTGAAACTGCCTATGGAAATTTTAAATTTCCCCTGACCCAGCAAACGCATTCCCTCTTATCCCCCGGGCCCCGACCGTGAATCATTTCCCCAAAGTAAATGTATTTTTCTATGTGTTTCCCCCCTGAGGGGTTAAACTCCCCCCTGGGGATTGGTTTTTTCCATATCCTCCCCAATTAACCCTACCAAACACGACAATTCACCGGGTATCAGTTCTTTCTAACAAGTGGTTTTTTCCTAAAGCATTTTTACAAAAGGAGTAACTTTCCCCCCATGATTTGGGCCCATTCAAAACTTCCCGCAGTTTTAGGGAGGGCCAATCAAGGTAACCCGGGGCCCCCCTTGGCTACTTTAAAATTTCCCTCATGTCCCACCAATCACAAAGGGGGCCCCCCGATCCCTTTTTTTGTTTTTCTTTTTTTTTTTTTTTTTGTTTATTGGTCACTCATACCAACCCCCCACTTTGGGCTAACCAATCATTTTTTTTTTTAACTTTTTAATGCTAAAAAGGCGCCCCCCCTTTACTGGATATTTACGCCCATGAATTTTTAAATTTTGTCAAGCCCCACTATTGACCAATCCATTTTCCCCCCCCCCCCCTTCCCCGTTTGGGGCCCAAAAATTTTAGCACCCCCCAGATAGGGAAACCCACACGTATATTTTTTTTTTTTTTTATACACCCCGGATTTATCTATATCACGGGGGGTAAAAATTTAAAAGCACCAAAAATTTTTTTAATTTGAAACCTAATACAACTAGATCACTTTTCACTGGTTTTTTTAATTTTTTTCCCAAAAAAAAGCCCCTTCACATTGATCCTCTCTATTTTTCTCCCCCTGCACTTTTAAAGGATTTTTTTTCCTTTTTCTTTCCCTTTGGGCCCTTTTATCTCTTTGAATTTATATTTTTCCCCCCATCCAATGTTTCTCTTTATCTTTTTTTATTTAATTTCCTCTGTCCAATGGTTTTCTTTTTATTTTTTCTCAGATAGACACATTCTTCTCCAAGTCCCCTTTTAAAAAACACCCAAATGAACCCCCCCCCCTGCACGTCACAGGGGGCAGACCCCAATTGTATCCAAATCATGTTTTCATTAAATATATTTTGTCCTTTAAAACCAAAAAAATGTAAACTTCTGATGAAACAGGGCTCTCTCGCGAAACGCGTAAAGTATAATCTGTATGTTTTTTTTTTAAAATTTTGTGAGAGTAAAATCTTGGGATTTTAAGGGGGAAAAAATACTTTTTTTTAAATTGGGGGGAAAAAGGGGGGGGGGGGGGCCCTTTTGCTCGGGGGTTTTTATTCTGCAAGGTGCGCCGGGGCCATTTTTTTTTTTTTTTTTAAACCCCCATAAAATGGGCAAACCCTGTTAAATTCTGACACTTGTCCCGTGTGGGGTCCCGCCACAAAGCATCTGGCTGCCCCGCAGCACTTTTTTGCCTCTAAATTTAGCTACCGGGTTGAAAGACCTTTTACAATTTTGCGTCCTATACACACCTGTTTTTCCCAAAACCCCAATTTTTATGTTTGTTTTGTTTTTAGGGTTTTGGGGGGTTGTCCCCCCTAAAATCCAGGATGGGGGTATATTTCTGCCCCCTTTCACGACTGAAAACACATCTAGTTCTTTTTTGTTAGGGGATTTTATACCCAAGGGTTTTTAAAAATCTTGGGGGTTTGGGGGGTAATTTTTAGTCAGATACAGGGTAAATTTTATTTTTAAAACCCCATATACGCCTGAAATTTTCCCCTCATTTTATTCTTTTTGAGTAGTTTTTCCCCAAAGGGGTTTAAATTTCTCATCTTTTTTGTGGGGGAATTTGAGTCAAATACAAAGGGGGTGTAATTTTCCCGGGCCCCCCCAAAACACCTGAAAATCCATCAACTTCCCCTCTTGGGGGGGGGTAATTTTTTTTCTGTGGCCAAGAGTTTTAAATTTTTTCACTTTTTTTTGGGGAGTTTTTTGTGTCAAATCCAGGTTTTTTTTTTTATTTTCCCGGGCCCTACAAAACATCTCAAAACCAGCCACTTCAGTCTCTTGGGGTATTGCGATCTGTGGCCCAAAAAAGTTTAATTTTTTTTACTTATTGGGGGGATTCTGGGGTTTAAATCTGAACCTTTTAAGAGCCCCCCCCAAAAAATGAAGAGGGGGTCCCTCCCGTAAATTTTTTTCTTTGAAAGTCCCCTAATCATTTTTTCCCTTCCCTTTTATCCTTCAGTGTCCGCTTTCAAAATTTGGGGCAAAAATCCATCATTTCTAAAGCCAAAAAGGGAAAAAGGGTTTTGGGGTCCCAAAAATTTTAAAAAGTTTAAAAGGAAAAAATTTTTCATGTCTTTCCCGTGTTTTGTATCCACTCCCCACTTTTTGGCAAAAACCCACTCATCAGAAAAATTTCCCGATGCAAACAAAGAACCTTGTCATACTCCCTTACCCGCGCTCCCGGGAAAACACAATCATAGTGTTTGTTTATTTTTATTTCTTCTGAAAAGATTAAAAGAAGGGGAAAAAACCAAAAATATTGGGAACATCATAGCGTGGTGGAAAGGGGGGGAAACAGAAAAAGTAAGCCACAGGGTGGTCACAGAGTTTTTAGTTAGCACACAAGTAGGCCCAGATTTTTCAAATACAGATTGTGGAGGTGGCAGCAGCAGGGGGCCGGGAAAATGGGGACAATTTTTTTAGTGGCGCCAAACTAGGTGACATAATGAGGAGGGGAAAACACATACAAGAAAAAAAGGGGCATTACTTTTCTCCAAAAAAAAAAACTCCAGTTCTTAGGGGCTTGGGGTTCCCAAACACTAAGGCTGAAAATAAACTGGAAACCCAAAAATCTAGCAACCTGGCCTTTATGCTAACTGGAAAAAAAATTTCAGTTTCAGCTAATTGCTTAGCCAAAAAGCCAAAAATTTCACACCCAAATTAACACAGTATAATGGGGGGGGAATTTTCAAAAATGCAAAAATTTCCAAAACAACAACCCCTCACCCCAACCTCAGTGCATAGGAGGTTTTCAGTAACAGCAACATCAAGCCGAGAGTGACATGGGGACATAGCCTGAATACAAACAGCAGCATGAGGAGACCTAGTGGTGGGGGTGGCAGCAAAACATCAGAAAGCTACAAAAGGCCCAGTGAAGAGTGAGGAGGGGGGGTCAATAAGTCCGGGAAAGATAGTGGGTGGGTTTAAGGAGCAGCTGGCAACAGATGTGTGGGATCAGGTGGGGGGGGCAAACATATAATTGTAGCTAGGCGTAGCCAGAAGAATCCAGAGTTCAGGGTCTGCTCCAGGGCTGCGCTGGGGGTTTTCCTAAATCATTAGGGGGGTTTAAAAAAAGCTGGCCTTCCCCCTCAACAACTCCAAACTCAGGAGGGCTGCCGGGTGGACTGGGTAAATCTTCTATCCCCCCATCCCCTGCACAGAAACCCGGGGCAGTGGTACATGAAACACTGAGGAAACCCCCCTGGTTTAACCTCCAGAGGGTGGGTTTAAAGGGCAGATAGGGCGGCCAAATGACCAAAAATATGAATTTTCCCCATTTGGGAAAGTGACAAAACCACTCACATTTGGGCCCCCATCTTTTGGTTTTAGCCCCGGGGGGTTTTTTAGCTCCCGGATCCCTCGTTTTCATAAAACGGATGGCACTCAGACACAGGCTCCCGTTTATCCTGGCTTCAGCCAGTTTTATTGAGGCACAGGAACATATACAAAACAAATCAAAACCTCGGCCATCTAAACACAGAGATCCCTCTCTACATGTTGTCTGGACCTAATGTCCAGCTCCAGCAGAACTGTACACTCTCAGTACAGCATTAGACTTCTTTCAAGCCTCCTGGGGGCCAGAGCTCTCTCCTCAGCTCTGCTGCTCCAACTTCCAGGTAGCAACCACGCCCCCCGATCATCTGGAGTAGGAGGCCTTTAATAGGTCTCCAGAGAAGCACCCAATACCTGGGCTGGAACACATAGACCTGGAACATGGAAACAACCACCCACCCATCTGCAGTTGTTCCGGGAAGACCAGCCCTTAATGGCTGGACATTAGCCATGCTATGTACAAGGGTCAGCACCCTAATGTTGCTGACTGACAATACCTGGCTTCCCCCACCGAGACCAGGCTCTCGGTGGCAAGTACGTCACCCAGTGACAGAACCATGCGACCACCCACGGCTGCTCTGCCACATATCCCCCCCCTCCCCGATAAAGGCCGTAGGCCTTGATCACCCTGTACAACTTTTCCTCCTGGGTTGAAGTTCCTACACAGGGCCACCGTCTTCTCTACATCCTCAGGGGCAGGGACAACACTTTCCATGCACAGCTCAGCTGTGGGCTCACACCATGCACTCCTCCCACACTGAGCAAGTGACAGGTCATAGCCACTTACAACCAGTGGTGTAACACATGCACACTCTGCAACAATGTCACCACCTTCAGCCCATAAGACGACATTCACAGGGTTACTCCTGACAACCTTGCTACCAGCGCTATCAGACCTAGTAGCCTTTTTCCACGCATAGACTAGCTTGGTATTGTGCCCACTGGGCAGTTTCTTCCCTATTTTGGGTCTCATATAAGCAGGAGACCCTTGGTTGGATCCAGCAACCCCACCAACTTCAGAGGCAGTAATGACATCAACCCTCTCAGGGTCACTATCCACCATCGCTCTCTAGTGGCACATTTGAGCTAATCTGCTCTATAGCTGTGACTGGTATTTCTGCAGAAGCTAACTCACACTCTGCAGTCACTCCACACATAGCCCTGACCGCCATGACATCCAGGGACAGACCTGAGCTGCTCTCTGCTACAGATCCCTCTCTACATGTTGTCTGGACCTAATGTCCAGCTCCAGCAGTACTGTACACTCTCAGTACAGCATTAGACTTCTTTCAAGCCTCCTGGGGGCCAGAGCTCTCTCCTCAGCTCTGCTGCTCCAACTTCCAGGTAGCAACCACGCCCCCCAATCATCTGGAGTAGGAGGCCTTTAATAGGTCTCCAGAGACACACCCAATATCTGGGCTGGAACACAGAGACCTGGAACGTGGGAACAACCACCCACCCATCTGCAGTTGTTCCGGGAAGGCCAGCCATTAAGGGCTGGACATTAGCCATGCTATGTACAAGGGTCAGCACCATAATGTTGCTGACTGACAATACCTGGCTTCCCCCAACGAGACCAGGCTCTCGGGGGCATGTACGCCACCTAGTGGCAGAACCATGCGACCACCCATGGTCGCTCTGCCACAAGTATTTGAGTTTGTCCCCCTGTTTTGCCAAGTTTTTCAATACAGGATCTAGGTACAGCTTTAAAGAAGGCCAATCAATCAATCAGGGTACAACTCAATTTTATTTAACGTATGAATCAATTATGATCAAATATAACATATAAGTAAGAGAATAAATTGGTTACAGATAATTTTTTTACAGGGGGGACTGTTTTGCTAAATATGTATTTACTAAATTTAAATACTTCCAAAACAACTTCACCTTTGGAGCTTTAAACCCCGGTTTTTATAACTTCAAACCTTTTGAAAAGCGAAATGGCGTAAACAGGGAACTAGGGGGGATTTTCAATCAACCCAGCGAGAGCACCCCTCGACTGGGTACCAGCTTATAATTTAAACAAACCCCTCTTGGTTGTTATATTTTTTAAAAAAAACCCGGCAGCAAAACCCTAATGTATTGTGTCCACTTAGAATACAATTTCTTTTGTATAACTCATTTTGTCTCATGGGGGGCCAGTCCCTGAGACTAAGATAAGAAGATACAGAATTTCCGAAAGCAGACGACGCGGTGCCCCCTTAGGTCGCCTTTAAAGTAAAGTCTGTGGCTTGGAGATATACAGAGGTATGCAACCCTGTGTATTAAAACTGTGATACACACTGGAAATTATAATTAATTTAATATACAAGGAAGGGAAAATTTTTCACATCAAATATTTATTTTCACTAGCACTAAATTCCCCTTTGACTATTTGAAGCATACACTGGGTTCCGGGGAATAACGGAAACAAAAAGCAAAAAGAGGGACTACACCTTTTATAAGCATGAATTTGCTATATAATTTCTAACCCCTCAATATTCTTTTTCATTTGCTATTGCCATCATAATGCATCAACTTTCCTATATCTAAACATTTGTGTAGACATTGGGGGTCCATGTGGTTCTTCACTAAGTTCCCCTAAAAAAAAAAAAAAAAAAAAGGAGGGGGGGGTTTTTAATTTTTTTGTTTGGGAAAAAAAAATTTTTGGGGGGGGGGGGGGGGGTTTTTTTATTCTGTACAGTCTTTCCCCCTTCTAGTTTCTTAGAAAAGGAAATTACAAAAGTCTTTGTGCAGGGATTATTGTGTCCTGATTACCCCTTCCCCGGTTGGACAATTAACAAAAGGGCTGTCTCCCGCTTTTACGTGATGATGCAAGGGGAAATTGCAGACATGAGCATTTGTGGTTTCCCGTGCAGGTGCAGGGGTTAGAGCCCCCTTTTGTGGTACAGTGGGTTTCAGAGCTAGAGCACCTTTATGGTAGTGGTGGTGCAGACATGGCAGTCCTGGTAATGCTGGTTTGTTTGAGCTAAATTGGCAGCTTTCGCATCCATCTCTGTGCGTGTGGGGTTTTCTTTTTTGGGGTTAGCAGCTTTGCAGCATCCAATTTTTGGGGGGGAGTGCTGGGTTGCTTTGGGGATCTCTGGATTTGGCAAACACCCATCTCCTTTCTTTTGGCTCTTTTGAAATCTGCAATACAGAAGATGAAAAATTAAAAACAAAATAGAATCTGTGCTGGCAAAAAACAATGACTCCATTTTAGGTATCAATAAATGAGGTGTGTGTAGAGGGGGGGGGGATTTTGGTTGGTCTAAAACAATTGCAGTTATCAGATATAGGCACTGTGTGGTGGACTTTGCAGCAAACTATTTTTCCAGTCACTTAAAGCAGTAGGGCAGGACAGTGCCCTCTGGTTACTTTCTCTGTTGGATCCTTTACCACCCTTTAATAAATGAAAAATCCATAGCAAGAAGTAAAACCTAGGTTTTTTCACTGCAACTATAAAAAAAAAAACCCTTTTGCCTATATTGGCCTTTGCGTTTCCTGAATAACAAGGGAAAAGGGAAAAAAACACTTTTCTTTCTGTTCCCAAAACGACTTTGTCACCCATAAAATAACCACTTTGTAGAAAGGTCATAAAGATTATTTTTTAGGTTTAAAAATAATTCAGCGCACAAATCCAAAACCTTTTCTCCTCACCTGGATTGCCCGCGTCTAGGTGTGATTTAAAATAATACATAGATTTTTCCCATTTGTGTAATGCAAGATTTTTACATAAGTCATGATTTTTTCTTCGAAATTTTCCCCTTTATTTAAAAGATCCCAAAAATGTCATGAAAGTAAATAAACACCCCCCATCTTGTATGGGCCCCCAACACCAAAAGAAACAATCACTTTCGTTATAAACCAAAAATTGGAAAACTTTTTGCCCCCTCCAAATATTCTTTCACAAGATATTAGAAAAAAAAACCCTTTTAAAACCCTTCTTGTCATATATCCTCACTACATTTTCGACATTGCTTTCTATTCATAAA
Source organism: Phyllomedusa bahiana (assembly GCA_025379985.1). Taxonomy (NCBI): domain Eukaryota; kingdom Metazoa; phylum Chordata; class Amphibia; order Anura; family Hylidae; genus Phyllomedusa; species Phyllomedusa bahiana. Next base: position 31,545 of record JAODAL010038494.1, read on the forward strand.
TCCTCATACCTCGAGCATCTTGTTTGACAATTAGAAAACAATCAATTATTGCTACTAGCCCTAGAGTATTTTTAAATCTTTACTCAGGCCTTTTTCTTATATATAGACAGATTAACATGCAACAAAGAAAAAGACACAACTTATCATGCAATGTTATCCAAAAATATCAACAAGTTAGTCGCGATGCGCAATAGACATAACAACAAAAACATAAAACAAACAACATAGACACAAATCACATCACAGACATAGGGAAACAACGCTGTTTTCCCTTTAATGCACAAAAATTCTTTGTTAACCCTTTATGAACTCTAAACCAAAAAAAAAAATAATTATCCAATAAGGAATGCAGAGTTGTGTTCAGTTTGGGAACACTTTGAACTAAAAATCTAATTTTGACCAAAAACAATTACAGTAGTACTACTGAATAAACTCAGGATTAACTTTTAACAACTGATATCATGTAGCTGTGAGATGTAGTCACCACAACTCCAGTCCCCTGAACAGACAGATTTTGTAGCATATGTTCCAGGACATGAAGCAGTGAAATGACGTTATTCATCCCGTAGTCCTGCTGACTGACAAATTACGTGGCCTCCTGAAAGAACCTGAGCAAATGGCACCTGTCACGCATGAGCTGCCACTGGCTGACATAAAAATTACACAGGGGAGTATCACTGAAATCACTGAGCATCAAGAAATCATTAATTCTCTGTTCATAGATTTCTCCCTGTTTTGCTCTGTTCATAGATTTCTCCCTGTTTTTGTCTGTTCATAGATTTCTCCCTGTTTTTGTCTGTTCATAGATTTCTCCCTGTTTTGCTCTGTTCATAGATTTCTCTGTTCTGCTGAAGGAGGGTAGGCTTGGCGGTGTAGGAATGGCTAAAGTGCATGCAAAGTTTCCTGGCCAGCTCTCTGAATAGTGCAGAGTCCACCACTTGAAAAGGGAGGGACTGCAGTACCACCAACTTGGACAGGAGCACGGTCAGCTTCTGCACTTTGGGATGGCTAGACACATACTGCTGTCTCTTGGAAATCATCTTGGTGAATGACTGCTGGCACCATGTGTGGCAAGGAGCAGGAGCATCTGGACCGGTAGATGATGTGAAAGACAGACAACTCCCTTCGGCAGAGGTGGTAGAGCCTTGACTGCCTGAAATGGAAGGCGTGCCACTGGGTGCTGCTGCTGCGGCAGGATAGACCACCACATATCAGACACGTTTCTCCCAGGCCACTGTATGGTGATGCTGCATGTGTTGATGCAGGGCTGTGGTGCCAACGTTAGGTCCCTGGCCATGTTTTACTTTCTGCCCACAGATTCTACATATAGCCATGTTCGCCTCCTCCAGTGTCTTGGCAGAAAACTGCAGTACAGAGTAGGTGATATTACCACCAGTGCTCCGCACTGACTGTTATCACCGCTGCTCAGTGAACACCTGTGCCACTACTTTCTGGGACCTGCAAAGTGGGTGGTCTAAATCGTGGCCGTCTGGTTCCAAACCTTACGCTGCTGCCACCCTGCAGACTCCCGGCCACACTACAGACTCGCCGGCTACCCCACTGCCTGACGCGCACGCTGCCACTCTCTTCTCCTGATGATGATGATGATGATGATGCAGCCCTTGCTTCCAGGGCTGGGATGATGGGTAGTCGAAGGTAGGTGACCGTCTAGGGCGCCACTTCATCCCAGGCAGTAAAGGGGGCACAAGGAGGCATGGATGGGCTGAATTTTCCATTTGGGGGGCACTTTATGCCTTGTTTAATTAGGGCACCTTACCTTGTCCCAGCCTTGCTTGCTTCACCCGGCTTCCAAGTGTGATCGGCTACATCGATTAGTGCTTGCCTGTCACCGCCGTCCTCCTCAACGGTCTCGCTGTACAAAGCCTGACCGCTCGCAACATAACCCTCCATGCCACTCTCCTCATCACTATTTGCCCACTTCGGCAAGAAGCAGCAGATGTCTTCCCCACCTCTTTGCTGCCCACTGTCCTCAAATAGTTTATCCTCACTTTATAGTGGTGCAGAGGCCACAGCACATAGTAGTTCTCTGGCTGTGGGAACCGAAGGAGACAGAGACGGGTTGAGGACAGATGAGGGCCCCTGACCTGCTCCCAGGCAATGCCAACTAAAGGTTGTGTCTTACGGATGCTGTAGCCTCGCAGGATGACCCCTGCAGTGACGTCCCCTTACTGTGCTGTGACCTGTGTCAGCTCCAGGAACCTACTATTGTGTTCTTTGACACTATTGTAGTATCTTAGCCCTCAGCTCGGTTCTTTCCAGCTGCCGCTGACATTACTTTGTCAGGTTGCATCCACACGTCACTTATTTGGTCAGTTTTGCCCCCGTAACTGCCCAGAGAAGTGAAGAATGAAGCGATTCTAATAGTGGCGCCTGTCATGTGCGTGTCATACTAAAACACACATTGAAAAGAAGACCAAACATGCCCCTTGGGGGGGGGGGGGGCATATTTCCCGCATGGCACAAAGTTCTACAAAACCCTACAGGTCAATGCAAACCCCGGAAAAAAGGCCCCGTTTTTTAATATTTTTCCGTAAATAAAATTTGGGTTTATGAAATTTTTGCGGAAAATTCAGTGAATCTGGCAAACCCAATTTTTTAAATTTTGCCCCTCTCTATTCCCGAAATTTAAAATGACCCCAAAGCCAGGGGGGGCTGTTGCCCAAAGGGAAATATTTGTATGTGATGCATTAAAAGGGGCCGAGGGACTCATGCAAACACATAATTAAACCCCTATAAAAAATCACTGGTGAGAGCAGGCAAGGAATATTTGGGGACAGTTTTTTTGGGTGCCCGTGTTTAAGGGGAAACAAATTTTTAAAATTGGGGGTTTAAAAAGTCCCCCTCATCCTGCTGTTTACATTTCAACATCATGACCAAACCCGACAAAACCTTACAATTGATCAACAGGACCTAAATATTGGGGAGGGTTCAAGGGAAAGGTGCTCCCTTTGACCAAAAAGTTTGGGCCCCTGATTTTTAAAAATGTTAAAATACTAGTAAATGTCCTCAGCAGGTTGATACAGAGAACTGGAAGGGGTCATAGAAAGGGAAAGAAATTTCCGTCCCCTTTGGGTCCCACCCCACTGATGAGCACTTCAATTTTAAGGATGTTTTACACGGCTGATTCCCGGGGCTGATTTCAGCCTTACACTCGCGGGTCACTACAGGCCATTACACACACACGGGCCCGCAAGGCAAAATTACACACACACGGCTCAGCTACAGGCACGGGTTTCACACAAAACCCCGGGTCAGCTCCGGCACAATTAAAACCACACGGGTCAGCTACAGGCAAAATTACACACACACCCCGGGTCAGGGTACAGGCAGGTTTTCCACACCCGGTTTTAGCTACAGGGACTTTTCACACAAAAATCAGCTACAAAGCACGTTACACACACACGGCTCAGCTACAGGCACATTAAAACACCCCGGTTTTACTACAGGCACGTTACACACACGGCTCACTACGGCACATTACACACACTGGCTCCGGGTTAACCCGGCACGTTTTCACCCAACCCCCCGGGCCCGCACAAAACACGTTTTCACCCCACACGCTCAGCTAAAAGGCCCCGTTTTTACACACACGCTAGCTACCCGGCAAAGTTTCACACACACGGGCCCCTACAGGGACGTTACACACACAAAGGCTTTAACACAGGCACGTTTCACAACACACGGGGTCAGCTACAAAAGGGACGTTTTCACACACACGGCTCGCTACAGGCACGTTACACACACCCGGGGGCGCTTTCAGCACGTTTTCACACACACTGCTCAGCCACAGGCCCCTTAAAACACAAAACGGCCCGCCCACAGACACATTTCACACACAAAGGGTCAGCCCCGGCACGTTTCACACACACGGCTCGGAAAACAGGCACGTTACACCCCAAAAACGGCTCACTTTCAGGGGACGTTAAAACACAAAAACCCCGGGTCAGCTACAGGCACGTTACAAAACACACGGGGGCACTAAAAGGGACGTTTCCACACACGGCCAGCCACAAACCCCGTTACACACACACGGGTCAGCTTTCAAGCACATTTTCACACAACACCCGGGTCAGCTACAGGCACATTACACACAACCCCCCAGCTACAGGCACGTTACACACACACGGTCAGCCCACAGGGACGTTAAACCCCCACACGGCTCGCTACAGGGGCCCTTCCCCCAACACACGGGGGCAGCTAACAGGGGACGTTACCCCACACGGGGCAGCTACAGGCACGGTTAAAACCACACGGCTCACTACAGGCACCTTAAAACACACACGGCCAGCACAGGCCGTTACACCCCACGCGGGTCAGCTACAGGCACGTTTTCAAAACACAACCCCCGCACTACAGGGACGTTACACACACCAAAGGGCCCGCAACCCGGGACGTTTTCAAAACACAGGCTCACTACAGGCCCCGTTACACCACCCGCTCAGCTTTCAGGAAATTTCCACACACGGCCAGCTACAGGCCAAAGTTACAACACACACGGGTCAAACTACAGGCAAAGTTACACACACACGGGTCAACTAAAATCACGTTACCAAAACACCCCCGCTCAGCACAGGCACGTTACACAAACACCTCAGCCACAGACCGGTTTTCAAAACCCACGGCTCAGCTACAGGGCACGTTTAAAACCCCACCACGGGTCAGCTACAGGCACGTTTTTCACCCCACACGGGTCAAACAAAAGGGCCCCGTTAAAAACACACACGGCTCAGCCACAGGCACGTTACACACACAAAAGGCTTTAGCTACAGGCACTTACAAAACACACGGCTCAAACCAAAACCCCCCAAGTTAACACACCACGCTCAGCTACACGCACGTTTTCACACACCCCCGGCTTTAGCTACAGGCACGTCCCACACACCGGGTCAGCTACAAGCACATTTAAAAACAACGGCTCAGCTACAGGCACCTTACACACAGGGTTTAGCTACAGGCACATTACACACACCAAAAGGCCACTAAGGGATGGGTTTCACACACACGGCTCAGCTACACACATTTCACACACACGGCTCAGCTACGGGACGTTACCCCACAAGGCTCAGCTACCGGGCCTTAAAAACACCAAAAAGGCCAGCTATAGGCACGTTACACACACGCGGCTCCCGCTACAGGGACTTACACACACCCGGGGTCACACAGGCACGTTACCCCCACAAGGCTCAGCTACAGGCCCCTTTCACACACAAAGGCTAGCTACAGGAAAATTACACAAAAAAACGGCTCAGCCTACAGGCAAAGTTAAAACACACACGGGTCACTACAGCACATTTCACACACAGGGCCAGGGTACAGGGGACATTAAAACAAACCCCCGGGTCAGCTACAGGCCCGTTTAACACACACGGCTCAGCTACAGGCCCATTACACACACACGGCTCAGCTACAGGCACATTACACATACACGGCTTTAGCACAGGCACATTTTCACACACGGCTCAGCTACAGGGACGTTACACACACACGGCTCAGCCAAAACGCACATTACACCACACGGCCAGCTACAGGGGACAAAAACAAAACACACTGCTCAGCTACAAGGGACGTTTTAAAACACACGGCTTTAGCTTTTCAGGCACTTTTCACCACACGGCCAGCTACAGGCACATTTCACCCCACACGGGTCAGCTACATGCACATTACACCCAACCGGGTCAGCTAAGGGACGAAAAACACACACGGCCCAGCACAGGGACTTAAAACACACCCCGGCTCAGCTACACACACTTACACCCCCCGGCTTCAGCTACAGGGGACGTTATTATTAAAAATTATTTTTTTTTAAGCGCCGTTTTATTCCCGGGGACTGTACATTCAAGGGGGGAAATTTCATACATAAAAAAATTTGAACAAATACAATGGTGAAAAAAAATGACTAGTAAAATGATACAGAAAGGAAAAAAAAAAAGGGGCCCCCCGCCCCCTGAGGGGTTACAATCTACAAGGAAGAAGGGGAGAGAAGAAGGTGGGGGGCCCGACATGTTTGCGGGCCGGTGTAAAATGGTGGGGAGTTATTGTAGGGTTTAGGCTATCCCCAAGAGATGGGGTTTTAAAAAGGGTGCTTTTGAAACTGGGGAAAGTTGGGGAAGTCTATGTTTGGGTTAAGGATATGTTTAGCGATTGCTTGGCTATCGAGATCGATTTGATAGTCCCATAGTCGGGGGCTATCGATAAGGTTTTTTTGATAGTGAGCATCGATTATTTCCCCGGGTGACCATTAAAGTCAAAAGGGGAAACAACAAACCTTCAATTTTTTACACCCAAACCAAGCTGGAGAAGCTGAAATTTTAAAACCACAACATCAAAAGGATACGTTTTCTACATCTTAGGAACCCCACTTTGGTTATAAAAGGGGCACCCGAAAAAAAGTCACAGACCAATTTACAAACCCCCGTCTTTTTACCACAGGGCCCGACCCTTAAAAATGCATTTACCCACAAATTAAAAAATCCAGAAGGCAGTATGATTTGAACCCCCATGTTACTTGCTGGACATTGAATATCCCCGGGCCTGGAACGGGGCGGGGCCCCCCCAAAACCCGCATGACCCCCCATTTAAAAAAAAATGCCGCAAAAAAAAGTCTTTTAACCCCCCATTTTTGTTGAAAAGGGGCAATTTATATACCTGTCCCCGGGGCCCCAGCATGAGCCCCCCAAAACCCGAAAGACCCCCCACATTTTAAAAAAAGCCGGGGAAAAAAGGGGTCTTTTAACCCCATTTTAGTTTCATGGGCATTGACTATACCCTTTTCCTGGGGCCCCAGGGAAAGAGCCCCCCAAAACCCGCAAGAACCCCCCATTTAAAAAAATGCCGGAAAAAAAGGGGTTTTTAACCACCCAAATTTTTGTTGAACTGGACATTACTATATCTGTCCTGGGGCCCAAGCATGACCCCCAAAACCCGCAAGACCCCCACATTTTTTTAAAATGCCCGGGAAAAAAGGGGTCTTTCAACCACCAAATTTTGTTCAATGGACATTTACTAACCTTTTCCCGGGCCCTGCTTTACCCCCAAACCTGCAGACCCCCCCATTTTTAAAAATTTCGGAAAAAAAATTTATCAAAACCCCCCATTTTAAATTTTTATTGGGGCATTGACCTTACCGCCTGGGGCCCCAAAATGAGCCCCCAAACCCCGCATGAACCCCCCATTTAAAAAGGGGCCCGGGAAAAAGGGTCTTTCAACCACCCCTTTTAGTTTTAAATGGACAAATTTAATTATACCTGTCCTGGGCCCAGGGATGAGCCCCAAAACCCCGCATGACCCCCATTTTAAAAAATGCCGGGAAAAAAGGGTCTTTCAAAACCCCCATTTTAGTTGAAAATGGAATTGACTATATCGGTTTTCCCGGGCCCCAGCATGCCCCAAAATGCATGACCCCCCCATTTTAAAAAATGCCGGGAAAAAGGAGTTTTCAACCACCATTTTTTGTTTCACTGGACATTGACTTACCCGTCCCCTGGGCCACCGCAGGGCCCCCCAAACCCGCAAGACCCCCCCTTTTTTTTAAAAAATGCCGGAAAAAAGGAGTCTTTAAACCCCCATTTTATTTCCCCGGAC
>JAODAL010038496.1:0-29504 GCA_025379985.1 Phyllomedusa bahiana
TATGTCATTGAACATGCTTATAAACCGTGGCTGCATGATATTCATGGCTAGCTTTTCTTTGCCTGGTAGCCTAACAGACTTTGCCAGGTGTTATAGGGAATGTGTCATCAAAAATGACTTATTGTTTAACTCACATTTTTATGTTCAACACATTTTTTAGGAATTTTGGGTTATATATTTTTTTTTTTAATTTTCCATATCACGTTAATTTTTTTTTTATAATTCTTAAGTCCTGCAACTTTGAGCCCTTCTACAACCTACTATTAGTCTCACACTTCATGTTCGTACGAAATAGATCTACAGTTGTCTGCCCTCATTATCAGAACAAAAGAGGGTCAATCTGAAAGGAGGACCATCCATGAGTGTGTATTGATAAACTCAGGATCAACAGTCCACAAGTGAAGTTAGTCAACTGTTCCCCTTTTATCCCTTCCCTGCACACTGATTCTTCCCCAAGTCAACTGAGCATGAATATGAAAACTCTCCGATCGATGTGATGGGACTGAGTCAATCTTTAGTCTACTACTGTACAGACGTTACTGTATACGCATCTCTCTGACTGCTGTGAAAGCAGTGCAAACAAGGCCTATGGGCCAAAGTGAAAACTGCATGAACTTAAGTATTATTAAAAAATATTGAAAGTGATATGAAAAATTAAAAAAAAATATGGTTGACTTAACCTCCTTAAATCAATCAGGCCTGAAAAGTGGTTAATGACCAGGTAAAACCCCCAATTTTTTTAGTTTTTGTCTCTTGCCGTATTCAACAGTCGTGTTACTATGACGCCAGTTGTGTGCAGGCCTCGTTTTATTCAAGACAAGTTGTACTCTTATGGGGAATAGTTTAAGTTCACTTATAAATAATTTTTTTTTTTTTTTCACTTTTTCAACTCATAATAATTTGTTAGATTAATTCATACAGATTATTTACGTTCGTGTGGTGATCCTAGTATGTGTTGGGGTTTTTCTTGTGTGTGTGTAATATATACAACAATTTTTTTTTATATTAAAATATTTTTAATTTATCCTATTTTATTTTTTTTTTTTTTTTTATACTTTTTTGCTCTTTTTTACTTTTTTTTTTTTTTTTTTTTTAATAACACTTGTGAGGGAGATAAACTGTTATACTATTTTAAAATTTTTTTTTACAACTTAGTAATGTATTTGCATATTGATATATGCTTATACATTATATTTGTGTCACTCTGACAAAGGCAGTGATCAGGACTGCACTCTGTCTGTCTGGTCACTGGCTTGTTACTCAGACAGCTCTGGGACCACTCTAGTCACTGGGCTGTTGTACTGGACGGTTCCTGGGCTCTGGTCGGGTGACAGGGGTGTTCCGATCTGAACACTTGATTGCGCTGCGGTGACACGTTTGTCGCCGCTCAATCAAAGGATGTACTCGAACCGGGGATGCGGTGGTTTGCCCCCGCTACCGCGTGCTTGCTGATAGATGCTGCTGGGATCTGAGCTGTGTAGGTACAGCCCCGCAGGTTCCCTCTTGCCGCCGGCTGCGGACGGCCCGAAGGAACGCATTACTCGTGATGTCTGCCTGTGTCGTCCTATATAAGACGTCGCTGCTGTCGTACAACATCCGGGAATGGCGCGTCGTCATTTTGGTCGGGGAGGGCGAGGTCAGCCGTTCTTGGTGGTTTTCTTGGTCTACACATGGGGGGTTGTGTCTGGAACGTGTTATGTTGGGATGTGAGTCTGGGGCATTGTATGTCTTTAATCGGTTTGTTGGTGTGGTGGGCTGTTGGAAATGGAATGTGGTGGGTGTGTGGTGTGGCTGTTGCTGTATGGTATGGGTTGGAGGGGGGTGTGGGATAGGGGTATAGTGTGTCGGTCAGGGTTCGAGGCGGGTGGGTCGGGAGGGTGAGGGGGTTGGGTGTTGTAGAGGGGGGGGGGGGGGAGGTTGTGTTGGTTCGGGGTTGGGTGGGGGTGGGGAGGGGTGGGCTGTGTAGGGTAGGGGCGGTTGTCGGTGGTCGGCGGGGGGGGTGGAGTCTGGGTGTGTGGGTTGGGGTGGGTGGTGTTGGGTTGGGTTGGGGGGGGGGGGTTTGGGGGGGGGGGGTGGGGTGTGGGGGCGGGGGTGGTGGGGGTGGAGTGGGTGGCGGGTGGGGGATGTGGGTGGGGGGGGGGGTGATGGGTTGAGGATTGGTGGGGGGTGTGGGGTAGGGTGGGTGTGTAGGCTTGTTGCGTGGGGGGGGGGTGTCGTGGGGGTAGGAGTACTGTGTGATCGGTGGTGGGCGTGGTATGGTGGGGTGGGGGGGTTGGGGGGGGGGGGGGGGAGAGTGGGGGGGGGGGGTGGGGGTGGGGGGGGGGGGCAACGTGGGAACGGCTGGGGGGGGGGTGGGGTGTTGGGGCGGTGGGGCTGTGGTGTGGGGAGGGTTGGATAGTGGGGAGGGTGGTGGGGGGGGGTTGGTGGGGGACTGGGGGGGTGGAGGGGGCGTTGGGTGGGAGAGTTAAGGGGTTGGGGGTGGGTGGGGGAGGGGTGGGTTCGATGGGGGGGGGTGGGGGGCGGGGGCGAAGTGGGTGGTGGTGGTTTGGGGTCGGGGGTTAGGAGCGCGGGGGGGGTGAGGGGGGGGGTGGGGTTTTTAGGGGGAGTTGGGGGTAAGGGGGGGGGCGGGGCGTAGGGGGTAGGGGGGGTGTGGGGGGTGGGGTGTGGGGCGGGGGGGCGGGGGGCGTGTGGGTTAGGGGGTCGGGTTTTGTAGGGAAGGGTGGGAGGGGGGGGCTGGTGGGAGGGTTGGGGCTGGGGGGTGAAGTGGTGGGGGGCGGGGTTGGTGGGGGAGTGGATGGGGCGCGGCGGGAGGGGGGAGTGGGGGGGGGAGGCGAGGGGAGGGGGGGCGGGTGGGGGGGGGGGTGAGTGATGAATGCGGGGGGGGCAGTGGGTGGGGGTGTTGGGGGGTGGGGGGGGGAAGGGTAGGGGCGTGGCTGTGGTGGGGGGGGACAGGCGGGTGTGGGGCGGGGGTGGCCTAGCGGGGGGACGATCGGAGGGTGGGGGGGGAGGGGGGGTGTGGGGGGTAGGAGGGGGGGGGGTGGTTGGAGGGGGGTGGGGTGTGGGGGGTGTGTGGGGGCTTGGGAGTGGGGGGTGGGAGGGGAGGGGGCGGGGGGGTGTGGGATGGGTGGAGGGAAGGGGGGTGGGGGGAGCGGGGAGGCGTGTAGGGTTGGTGGTGGTGCGTGGGGGGAGGGGGAGTGTTGTGGGGTGGGGGTGTGAGACGTGGTAGGCGCTGGGAGTGGTCGGTGGGTGGGGGGTTGCCGGGGTGTGGTAGGGGGGAGGGGGGGGGTGGCGGGCCGGTGGGTGGTGGGTGTGGGTGGGGGTGGTGGGGCAGTGGAAAAAAGTGGTTGCGGGTATGGGGAGGGTTGGGGGGGGGGGGGAGCAGGGGCGGAGGGTGGGTTGGGGGCAGGGTGGTGGTTGGTGTGGGGTGGTTTTTGGGGAGGGGGGCGCGTGGTGACGGGGGGGGGTTGGGAGTGTCGGGGGGGGGGATGGGAGGGCGGATGGGGGGTGTGGGGGGGTAGTGGGTGGGTTGAGGGGGGGGTGGGTGCTTGGGGGGGCGGTGGGGGGGTGGCGGGGGAGCGGGGTTGGGTGGGGGTTGATGGTGGTGGTGGGGGGGGGGGCGGGAGAGTGTAATGGGGGAATTGGGGGGGGGCGGGTTAACGGTGGGGGCGTGACGGGCGGTGGGGGGGGGGGGGGTTTGGGGGCGGCGGGGTGGAGGGTGTGCGGAGGGGTTGAGTGCCGGGCTGTTGGGTGCGGCGGGGTGGGGGAGGGGTGGGGGGGGGGGGTGCGCGAGGTGGGGGGCTTTGGGGGGTGCAGGGCGTGTTTGGGAGGAGTCAGGTGGGGTAGGGCAGTTGGGTCGGGGGGGGCGCGGGGGGAGGGAGGGGTGGGGGGGGGGGGGTTGAGGCGTTTGGAGCGCAGAGCGCAGGGGTGGGGGGGCTGAGGTGGGGTAGGAAGTGGAGTGGCGCTCGTGTGGGGTGTAGGCGGCGGTGGGGGCGGTTTGGTTTGGTAGCTGAGGGGTGGGTGGGGGATTGGGGGAAGTGGTAGAGGTGGGGAGTGGGGGGTGAGGGGGGGGGGGTGGTTGGTGGGTTGAGTGGGGGGGATGTTTGGGTGGTTGGCGGGGGGGGAGTGGAGGATGTGGGGGTGAGTGTGAGGCAGTGGCGGGGGGGGTGGTTCGGTGGGTGGGGGGGATCGGAGGAGGGACGGGGGGTGGGAGGGCGGGTGGTGGGGGGAGGGGGAGCGTGCGGGCGCGCGCGTTACGTGAGGGGCTGTGGGGTGGGGGGGCGCGGTAAGTAGGGGGGGGGGAGATGGGAGAGGTGGGGGTTGGGCGGGGGGGGGGGGGGGAGAGTGTGGGGCAGGCGGGGGGCCGGGTGGGTGAGATATGCGGTTGGGGTTGGGGAATCGGGGGGGGGGGGAGAGGGTGGTTCCGCGGTGGTGGCCGAGCGGTGAGTCTTGGGGTGGGAGGTAGCGCCGGGGTAGTCGAGATTCTTCTTGGGGGTGGGGCGGGGTGGATGGGGGAGCGGGGGGGGGGGGGGACGGGGGGGGGTAGTGTGAGGTGGGCGGGAGGTGAGGGGGGTATTGAAAGGGGAGTTGGGGTGGTTGGGATTAGTTTTGGTAGGGAGGTCGTGGGAAGCGGATGGGGCGGGGGGGTGGGGGGGGGGGGGGTGTTGGGGGGGGGGGAGGGCAAGCTTGGAGTGCGGTGGGTGGGTGGGGGGGTGGTGGGGGATGTCGAGGATGGGGGGGGATCAGGGGGTGGGGAGGGGGGTCGAGGTGGCGGGGGTGTGGGGTGGGTCGGGTGGGGGGTGGGGCCGGAGGGTCGGGGGGGGGGTGGGTTGGGGGTGGGAGGGGGGTTGGGGTGGAAAAGTGGGGGGGGGGTTGGAGGGGGGGGATGCGGGCATGTGGGGGGAGAGTGGGGGGCTGAGGTGGGCGGGGCGTGGAGTGGGTGGGTGGTTAGGAAGAGGGGGGGGGTGGGGTGGGGGGATTTAAGGGGGGAGGTGTGAGGAGAGCGCGGGTGTGGGGGTTGGTGGGGGGGGTGGCTGGGGGGGGGCGTGTGGATGGGTGGGGATGGTGGCGGGGGGAGGGAGGGGGGGGAGGGGGGGGCGTGGTGGGGATGGGGGGGGTGGGGGTGGGGGTTTTACGGGGGATGGGGTTGTGGGGAGGGGGGTGGAGTTGGGGGGGAGGGTGGGTGGGGTCAGAGGGTGGGGGTTTGATGAAGGGGCGGGTGGAGGGGTGGGACGTGGCGGGGGGGTAGGGGGGGGGGAGGTGGGGGGGTTGTTGGGTGTTGGTGTGTGCGAGGGATGGGGCGTAGCTGCTGGATGAGGGGGGAGGGTGTGCGGCGGGGGCGGGTGGAGTTGGGGGGGGAGGGGAGGGGTGGGAGGTTTGTGGTGTGTGGGGGAGCTGTTGGGGGTGGGGGGGTGGGGGGTGGGGGGGGGGGTGGGGTGTGGTAGTGGGTACGGGGAGAGGGGGGGGGGCGGCGGGTGGGGGGGCGGGGAGGATGGGTGGGCTACGGGTGCGCTTCTTGGGTGGGGAGGGGTTGGGTTAAGTGGGGAGGGGGGGGCGTGGTAGGCGCGGGGTGGGTGGGGGTTGGAGGGGGGGGGGGGGGGGGGGGGGGGTTGAAGTGAGGTGGAGGTGAGGGCGGTGCACCCAAGGGCGTGGTTTGCCGGGGGGGGGTCTGGGGGGCGGGGGTGGGCTTGGGGGGGGGATGCGGGTTGGGGGGTGGTGTGGGGGGGGTTGGGGATTGGGGGGGGTTGCGTTGGGTGGGAGGAGTGGGGTGTGGGGGGTGGGTGGGTGTGGTGTCGGGGGGGGGAGGGGTGTAGGAGGAGGATGGGGTGTTTTGGTGGGGGGAGATGGTCGGGGGTAGTGGTGGGGGGGGGGGGGGCGGGTGATGGGATGTGCGGTGGGTTGTCGGGGGATTGGGGGGGGGTGGGGGGGGGGGTGTGGTGGGGGGGTGGGGTGAGTTTGTTGGTTGGGGGGGGTGTGGGGAGGGTGTTCGCGGGGCGGGTGGGTGGGGTGGGTGGTCGTGGGGGGGGGGGCAGTCTGCTGCTGGGGGGAAGGGGGGGGAGAGGTAGGGGTGGATGGGGGGTGTTGTGTAGGAGTTGTGTGGCGTGGGTGGGGGAGGGGTGTGGGTCGGATGTGGGGGGGGGGATCGCACGTGGGCGGGTGTTGGGGGGTGTGGGGGGGCTGGGGATTGGGGGGGGAGGTGAGGGGGAGCAGGGAGGTGGGGGTTAGTGGGGGGAGGGAGGGGTGGGGGGGGGGTGGGTGGGGTGGGCGGGGGGGGGGGGGGTGAGCGGAGGGTTGGGGGGGGAGGGGGGGGATGGTGTGGGGGCTGGTGGGCTGGGTGGTTGGGAGTTGTGGGGGTGGGGTGGGGTTCTGGTGGGGGTGTGTTGGGGGGAGGGTGGGGAGTTGTTGGGTGGGATTCGGTGGGGGGTGCGGGTGTGGAGGGGGGGGGGGCGGGGGGGTAGGAGGGGGGTGTGGAGGGGGAATGGAGGGGGTGGGGGGTCGTGGGGGGGTTGATATGGGGGCGGGGGGCTTGGCCGGGGGGTGGGGGTGTGGGCGGGATGGAGGTTGTGGAGTGGGGCGTGGGGGGTCGGGGTTTGTTTGGGGGGGGGGGGGGACAGTGGATGTGGCTTGGAGGGGGGGGGAGAGATGGGGTGCGTTGGGGAGGTTGGGTGGGGGAGAGGGGGGTGGCGGAGGGGTGAGAGGGTGGCGGAGCTAGAGTGGGTGTTGTGGTTGTGGGGTGTGGAGTGCCGGCTTGTGGGGGTGTGGGTGGGTGGCAGGGGGGAGGGAGTGGGGGGGGGGTGGGATTCGGGGTTGGGAGAGGTTAGGGGGTGAGAGGGGTCGGTGGTGGGGTGGGTGGGTGGGGGGGGTTTTGGAGGGGGGTGGGGGGTGTGGGTGGGGGAGCGGTTCTGTGGTGGGGGTGGGGGGGGGGCGGTGATTGGGGGGGTGGGAGGGGAGGGGTGTTTGGGTGCGGGGGTGGGGGTCTTGGGGGGTGGTTGGGGGTGGGGCGGAGGTGTGGTTGGGAGGAGTGGGGGGTAGTGGGTCGGTGGGTGGGGGGGTGTGGGGCGGGGGGAGGGGGTGGGGGGTGCGGGGGGGCGTGGGTGGGGGTGGGGGGGGGGGGGCTGTTGTAGTGTAGGGGGGGTGGGGGGGTGGGTGCGGAGTTGGTGTGGGTGGGGGGGGGGGGGGTGGGGGGTGTGGGGGAGGAGGTGGAGTGGGCGGGTGGTGGGGGCGTGGGTCTGGGGGGGGTATGTGGTGTGTGGGGTGTTGTGTTGGGGCTGGGGGGTGTGGTGGGGTGGAGCGGGGGGTGGTCGGGGAGGGGGTCTGCGGCTGGAGGAGGGTGGGGGGGATGTGGGGGTCGGGTGAGGGCGTGTGGGGGGGTGTAGTGGTGGGCAGGTGGGAGGGGGGATGGGGTGTGTGGGTTGGGATGGTGGGGGGTGGGGACGGAGGGGTGGTAGTGATGGGAGGCAGTGCGGTGTCGGGGGGGTAGGTTTGGGGGTGTGCGGAGGATTGGAGGGGGGGTTGGGGGGGGGGTTGGGTTAGGTGGAGGGTTCGTGGGGAGGAGAGGGTGGGGGTGGGGGGGTGGTGCGGGGTGGGGGTGGGGGAGGGGGGGGCGGGATGTGTTGGGGGGGCGGGGACTTGGAGGGCTGGACGGGGGGGGGAGGTGGGGCTGATTTGGAGTGGGGGTGGGGGCGGTGGGGGAGGGGGGTTGGTTGGGGCGGTATGGGGGGTTGGGGGGGCTTGGAGTGGGGGCGGGGGGGTGAGTTGTGGTGCTTGAGGGGGTGGGGGTTTGGGGGTATGGTGGGGGGGTGGGGGGGGGGGCGGCGGGGCGCGGAATCTGGGAAGGGGGCGAATAGGGGGGATGGAGGGGGGTGGGGGGGTGTGGGGGGGGGGGGAGGTGGGGGGGGTGGGGGCGTGGGGGGTAGGGGGTGGGTGATGGGGGGGGGGAGGTGGGTGTGGGTTGGGGCGGTTGTAGGGGGGCTGGTTGGTGTGAGCGTGTGTGGGGGGTTTCTGAGTGGTAGGTGGGGGGGGGAAGGGTGGGGGGTGGGGTAGGGAGGGGGGCGGTGGTGGGGTGGCGGTGGTGGGGAGGACGGGTTGTTTGTGGTGGGGGTGGGGCAGGGGCGGGGATGCGGTGGTTGGGGGGGTGTGTGAATGGGGGGGGGTGGGAGGGGCGGGGTTTGCGGGTGTGGGGGGGGGGGTGGGGTGGGGGGGGATGTGTGTGGTTGGTTGTCGGTAGGGGTGGGGGGGGGTGGGGTGGGGGTGGTGGGGGGGGGGGCGGGGTGGGGGGGCTGGGGGGGTCGTGAGGGTGGGAGGGGGTTGGGGGGGGGTGGTGGGGGGGGGGGGGGGGAGGGGGGGGGGGGGGGCTGGTGGGGGTGGTCGGTGGTGGTGGGGGGGAGGGGGGTGGGGTGGGGGGGGGGGTGGGGCGTGGGGGCGGGGGTGGAGGGTGGGGGTCTGAGGGGTGGGTGGGGGGCGCGGCGTGGGGGGGGGGGCGTGGGTGGCAGGTGGGGGGTGGGGGGGGGAGGCGGGGGTGGGGTTGGGGGGGGGGGTGGTTGCGGGTGGGATGGGGCTGAGTGGGGGCGGGTGGGTAGGTGGGAGGGGGGGGGGAGGGGGGGGGGGGTTGGGTGGTAGAGGGGTGGCGGGTTGGAGGGGGGGGTGGGGTGGTGGGGTGGGGGGGTGGGTTTGGGGGTAGGGTCGGGGAGGTCGGGGCGGGGGAGGGGTGTGGGGGGATGGGTGTTGGGTTGGTGGGGTTGGTGGGTGTGGTGGGGGGGGGGGGCTGGTGGGGGGGGGATAGAGGTCGGAGTTGGTGTCGGGTGGGTGAGGGGGGGGTGTGGAGGGGGGGGGATGGCCGGGCGTAGTGGGGGTAGTGGGGGAGGGGGGGGTTGTGTGCGTGACTAGGGGGGGGGGGTGTTTGGGGGGGGAGTTGGGGTGAGTGGTGCGGGGAGTGGTGTGTTGTAGGGTCGGGGGGGTGGGTGAGGGGTCTGTTGTTGGGAGGGGTTGGCGGGTGGGGGGGGTGTTGGGTGGGGGGGGGCATGGGCGTGATGGGGGAGGGGGGGTGGGGGTGTTGGAGCTGGGGTGAAATAGTATGGGGGAGCGTTGAGAGCTGTTGGGCGGTGGGGGGATTGGTGGGTGGGTGGTAGAAAGTTGGAGGGGGGTCCGTGGTGCGGGATGGGGCGGGGGTGGGGGTTGGTGGGGGGGGTCGGGTGTGGCAATGGGGGGGTGGTGTTTGCCATGGTTGAGATGTTAGGGGGGTGGTGGCTGGGGGGGGGTGGGTGGGGGGGGTGTCTTGGTGGGGGGGTTGTGTGGGGGGGGGGGGTTGGGTGGTGGGGTGGGGGGGGTTGGTGAATCGTGTGGGGGGGTGGGTGGCTGGGGGAGGGTTGGTGTGTGTTGGTGGGGCTGAGGGGTGTGGGGTGGGGGGGGGGTGAGTGGTGGTGAGGGGGGGGGGGGGGGGGTGGGTGAGGGGTGGGGGTGTGTGGGGGTATGGGAGGGAGAGGGGTGGGTAGGGGAGGAGAGGGGTGCTGTGGGGGGGTGGCGGAGAGGGTGGTTGCGCGGGTTAGTGGGTGAGGGGGGCGGGGTGTGGGGTTCGGGGTGGGTTCGCGGGGTTGGGCGGAGGTTGGGTGCGGGGGCTGGGGGGGGGGGTGGCGGGCAGTGGGGGGGGGGGGTGTGAGGAGGTTGTGGGGGGGGTGGGGGGTGTTGGTGGGGGGGTGGTGGAGGTGGGGGGGGTGGGGGGAGTGGTGGTTGTGGGGGGGGGGTTGGGAGGGGGAGGTGGGTGGGTTGGTGGGGGGGGGAGAGAGGAGATGGGGGGGCTGGGGGGAGGGGGTGGGGGGGGGGGTGTTGGAGGATGGGGTGTTGGGAGTGAGGAGTGGGTGGTGGGGGGGGGGGGGGGGCGTCGGTGGGGTGGAGGTCGTGAGGGGGGTGGAGGGAGGTTGGGGGGTGGGGGGGGTCGGGGGGGGAGGGAGGGGAGGTGGGGCGGGGGGTAAGTGGCTGGGTTGGTTGGGGTTGTTTTGGGGGAGGGTGGGGGGTGAGGGGGGGGGGGTGGGTTGGGGGTTGGTTGGGAAGGGTGGGGAGTGGGGGTGGGTGGCGGAGTGGGGTAGAGGTTCGAGAGGGGTGGAGGGGGACGTGTGGGTGGTTTGCAGGGTTGAGTGGGTGGCGGGGTCGGGTTGAGGGGATGTGGTTTTGGGTGGGGGGTGTTAGAGGGGGGGTCGGGGGGGAGTGTGGGGTGGGTGGGTGGTGGGGTGGGGGGTGGGTGGGGGGCTGGTGGTGTGGTTGGGGGCGGGTTAGGGTTAGGGTTCTAGTGTGGAGTGGGTTGGGTGAGGGGGGGGGTTTTGGTGGGGGTCGGGTGGGGGTCGGTGTAGGGGGGGGGGGGGTGTGGGACGGGGTGGTGGGTTGGGGTTGGCGGGGTGTAGGGTGTGGGGGGTGGTGGAGGTGGGGGAGGCGTGGGGGTGGGCGGGGTGGGGGAGGGTGGGGGGTAGGGGGGGGGGTGGGATGGGGTTGGGGGAAGGGTGGGTGGGGGGGGTGGGGGTGGTTTGGGGGGAGTGGTTGGGGGTGGACGGGGGGGTCGTTGGGATGGTGTGGGAGGGGGGGTCGGGGGGGTTGGGGCGGGGGATGGGGGGGGTGGTGGGTTTTTCGTAGGGGGCAGAGTGCGCCGGGGTTTTTGGGAGAGGGTGTGGGTGGGGAGTGCGTTGTGTCGGGGGGAGGGTGGGGGGTGGTGGTTGGGGGGAGTTTTGGGGGTGTGGGCGGGGGGTGGGGGGGGTCATGTCGGGGGGGTGCTGGGGGGTGGGGGGGGGGAGGGTTGGGAAGTGTGTTGGGGGGGTTGATGGTTAGTGTGGGTGCGGGAGGTGGGATGGGGGTTGGTGGGTTGGGTGGGGGGGTGGGGGTGGGAGGGTAGGGTGGGGGGGGGGGGTTGGCGGGTTGTTGGGTGGGGGGGGGGAGGGGGGTGGGGGGGTGGTGGGGCGGGGGGGGTGGGGGGGGTGGGAGGGGTGCTGTGTTGTTTTGGGGGTGCGGGTTGGGTAGGGCGGGGGGGTGTGGGGTGGGAGGTGGTGGGGGGGGGGGTGGGCCGGTCTGGGGGGAGGGGTGGGGGGGGGGGTGGGGGGGGGCGATTCGTGAGGGGGGTGGGCGGGTGTGGGGGGGTTGGGGGAGGGTGGGGGAGTTTGGGGGAGTGGAGGGAGGGGAGAGGGAGGTGTCGGTGTTGGGAGATGGGTCTGTGGAGGAGGATTCTGGGTTAGTGGATAGGGGTGGGCGGGGGGTGGGGTCGTTGGTGTGGGTGGGGTGCGGTGGGGTTGTGGTGTGGGTGGGCTGAAGGGGGGGGGTTGGGTTTAGGAGTGGGGGAGAGGGGGACGTGGTGTTGGGTGTGGGTGGTGTGTGGGTGGTTTGTGGGTGGTGTGTGTGTGGTGAGGGGGCGGGGTGTGGTTGTGGGGTGGAGGGGTGGGTGATTAGAGTGTGGGGGCAGGGGGGTAGTGGGGGGGGCGAGGGGGGTGGGGTGTGGGTGGCTGGGGGCTGTTGTGGGCGAGGAGTTTTTTGGGACTTGGAGGGGTGGGGTATGGGAGATGGCGGGCGGGGTGAGGAGGAGGGGTGGGGGTGGGGGTTGGGTAGGGGGGGGTTGTGGGCGTGGTGCTTGTGGGGGAGTGGTGAGATGGTTGGGGGGGATGTGGGGGGTGTGTGTATGGGGGGGTGGGGGCAGGGGGGGAGTGAGGGCGGGGGGTGGGGGGGGTGTGTGGGGGTGGGGTTTGAGGAAGTAGCTGGAGCGGGGAGGGGGTGGGGGTGGTGGGGTTGGGGGGGAGTAGGTTTGGGGGTTAGGTTTTGGCATGGGGGGGAAGTGGTGTGTGGGTGGTGACGGGGTGGCGTGGTGGCTGGGGGGGTTTTGGGGGGTGTGTTCTGGTTTTTTTTTTTTTTGGTGTGTGGGTAAAGTTGGGGGTGGATGGGTGGGGCAGGGGGGGGGTGTGGGTTGGTGGTGGGGTGGGGGAGGGGGGGTGTGGGGGGGGGGGGGGTGGGCCGGTGGGGGGGTCGTGGGGGAGGGTCTCTGTTGGGAGTGACATGGGGGGGGGGGGTGGGTGCGGGGAGTGTAGGGGGTGGGGGTGGTGGGGTGGGGTGTTGGGGGCTGTGGGGGGGATAGTCGGGCGGGGGTGGGTGGTGGCGTTAGTTGGTGGTGGGGGGGGTGGGGGATTGTGGTGGGTGGGGGTTGTGGGTGGGAAAAGTGCTGGGTGGATGGGTGGGGGGGGGGTGTGAGGTGGGTGGTGGGGGTGGTTTTGCGGGGTGGAGGGTGGCGGGGGGGGTGGTGGTTTGGCGGTGTGGGGGGGGTAAGGGGGTGGTGGGGGGTCGGGGGGGGGTTGGGGGAGTGTTAGAGGCGGGGGAGTGGTTTGGTGGTGAGGTGGGGTGGGGTTGGGGGGGGTGGGGGGAGGGGGGGTGTGTTGGAGGGGGGGGGGGGGCGGGCTGGCTGCGGGGGGGCGGGGGGGTTAGGGGGGGGGGGCGACGGGTGGGGGTGGGGGGGACGGGTGGTGGGTAGGGGGTGTTGGGCGCGAATGGTCGGGGGGGTGTGGGTGCGTTGCTGTTGGGGGTGTGCGGGGGTGGGTGCGCTGAGGGCATGGTTGGTGGTGGAGGGGGGGTGGTGGGGGAGCGTGAAGGTGGTGGTGGTGGTGGGTGGGGGGTGGTCGGGTGGGGAGTTGGGGGCGGGTGGTGGAGGTAGGGGGGGGAGGGTGGGGGCGTGGGTGTGGGGGGGGGTGTGAGGGTTTTGGGGGGGGTGGGGGATGGGGGGGGCAGGTGGGTTGGGGTGATTGGTGGGGGGTTGGGGGTGGAGGGGGGTGGAGGGGGGGGTGTCGGGGTGGAGGGGGGAGTGGGTTGGGGGGGAACGCTTGAGGGGGTAGGGCGAGGTGTGGGGGGGGGGTCCGGGATTGTGGTGGTTGGGGGGGGGTGTGTCGGTGCGGGGTGGGGGGGGGTGGGGGCGGGTTTGGGGGGTGTTGTGGGGGGGTTGGGGGTGTGGGGGGTAGGGGGGTGTGGGTTAGGGCGGAAGTGGGGGGGTGGGAGGGGGGGGGGGTTGGTGTCTGAGGGGAATGGTGCGATGGTGTTGGGGGGTGAAGTGGGGGGGGGGGGGTGGTGGGAGCTGTGCGGGGTTTGGTTTAACGGGGGTGGGGGAGGTGGCGTTGATGGGGGAGGGGTGGGTTGGGGGGAGGTGTGTGGGGGGGGGCGTCTCTAGGAGGGCGCGTTGAGTGCGAACGGGGTGGGTGGGAGGGGGTGGGGGGGGGGGAGTGGAGCGCGGTGTGGTGTGGGGGGCGGGGGGCATGGGGGGGGGGTGGGGGGGGGGGGCGGGTGGGGGGGTGGGGGTGGGGGATGGTGGGGGTGCGGGGCGGGCCGGTGGGGGGGGTCGGTGTGAGGGTTGGGGGGGGTTGGGGTAGGGGGGGGGTGTGGGGTGGGTGGGGGGGTGGGTGGTGTTAGGGGGGTGGGGGAAGTGGGGGGTGGGGGTTTGGGAGCGGGGGGGGGGGGGGGGGGGTTGGGGGGGTTATTTGGTTGGGTGGGGGGTGGGTTGGGGGTAGGTGGTCAGGGTTCTGTGGGGTTGGGGGGCGGGGGGGGTGGGGGGGGGGGGGGGGGTTGGGGGTGGGGTGGGGGGGGGCGGTGGGGGGGGGGGGGGGGGGGGGTTGGGGGGTGTGGGGCTTTGGGGGCGGTGGGGGGTGTTGGGTGTCGGTGGTGTGGGCGGGGTGGGGGTTGGGCGGGGGGGGGTTGGGGGGGGGGGGGGGGGAGGTGGGGGGGGGGGGGTGGGGGGTGGGGAGGGGAGTGGGGGGAGCTGGGGTTTGTTTTGGATGGGGGGGGTGTTGGGGGGGTGCTGGGTTTGGGTGGGGCGGGGGTGGGGGGGGGGTGGCGGGGGGGGTGGGGTTCGGGGGGGTGCGTGTGGGGGTTGATGGTGCGGGTGTGGTACGGGTGGGAGGGGGGATTGGGGGTTAGTGGGACGTGGGGCGTGGGGGTGTGCGTGTGGGTGGTTTGGAGGGGTTGGGGTGGTGGGGGTGGGCGGATTTGTGGGGGGGCGGGGGGAGGGAGTGGTCGGGAGGGGGGGGTGGGGGCGGAGTGTGGGGTGTGGTGGTTCGGGGGCGCGGGTGCGTTGGGTTGTGGGGTTGGGGAGGAAAGGGGGCTGATGGGGAGGGCGCTGGGGTGGGGCTTCGGGAGGTGGGGGGGGGGGCGGTGTTGGTGTGTGGGTGTTGGGGGGGGGGGTGGGGGGGGGGGGGTGTGGCGCGGGGGGGTGGGGGGAGTGGGTGGGGGGGGGGGGGGGGTGGGGTTGGGAGGGGGGGGGCGGGGGGGGGGGGGTCGGGCTGGGGCGGGGGGGTGTGAGAGGGGTGGGGGGGGGGTTGCGGGGGTGCGCGGGGGGTGGGGGGGGCGTGGGGGTGGGGTGTGGTGTGGGGGGGGAGGTTCTGCATGGGGACGGGGGGTGGGGGGTTGGTGTGGTGGGCGGGAGAGTGTTTGTGGGTGGAGGTGGTGATGGGGGTTTGGGTGGGAGGGGGGGGTGTTTGGTGGGGGGCCGGGGGGGGTAGGGGGTGGGTTGTTGATAGGCTTGTGGGGATGGGGCGGGGCGGTGGTTGGGGGTGGGTTGGTTGTGGGGGGTTGAGGACGGGGTGTTTATGGGTGGGGGGTGCAGGGGTGTGGGTTTGGCGTGGTTGGTGGGTGTGGTGGGGGGTGTGGGGAAGGGGTATGATTGTTTGGCTGGGTGGGGGGTGTGGGGGGAGGTGTGGGGTGTGGGGGAGGTGGTGGGGTGGGGGGGGGGTGTTGTTGGGGATTGGGGGGTGGTTGGATGGGGCGGTTTTGGTGGGGGGTTGGTTGGGCTTGGGGCTGGGGGAGGTTTGGGAGGAGGGGGGCGTGTGTGAGCGGTGTGGTTTGGTGGGGGGGTGGGTTGTGGTTTTATGGTGGGTGTGGGTGGGGTGGGTTGGGGGTCGGGGAGGGTGGTGTGGGAGGGGGTGGGAGTTGTTTTGGGGGGGGGCGGGGGGGTGGTTGGGTGGGGGCCCGCTCCAGTGTCATCCGGGGGGGGTAGGCGGGGGGGTTGGGGGGGTGGGGTGGTGGGTGGTGGGGGTGGGGGGTTTTCGGGGGTGCGGGGATCGGGGGGGGGGGTGAAGTGATTGTGGGGGGGGGTGGGGTGGGGGTGGGTGGGGGGGGGTTGGGAGGGGGTGAGTGAGGGGGTTCTGTCTGGGGGTTGTGGGGCGGGGAGGGGGCGGGGGGGGTGGGGGGGGTGGGGGGGTGGTTTGAGTGGGGGGGGGTTGGGTGGGCAGGGGTGGGGGGGGGGGGGGGGGGTGTGGGGGGTTGGGGGGTGTGGGGGGGTGGGGGTGTTGGGGTGGTGGTCTGGGGGCGGGGGGGCGTGGCTGGGGCGAGTTGGTGGGTCGGGGGAGGGTGGGGGACCTGAGGGTTTTGGGGTGGAGGGAGGTGGGAGATTGTGTTTATTGGAAGTGTGGGTGCATGGGGTGGGTAGGGCGAGGTGGAGGTGGGGGAGGGTAGGGTGTTGGGGAGGGGGGTGGGGGGGAAGGGTGGGTTTGGTTGAAAGGGGGGGGGTGTGGGGGGGGGGTGGGCGGTGCGAGGGGGGGGGCGGGTGGGGTGGAGGGGGTGGGGGGGGGCGGGGGGGGAAGGGTGGTGGGCGGGAGGTGATATCGGTGGGGGGGGCGTGGGCGGAGGGGGATGGGTCGGTTGGGGGGGCGGGGCTTGGTGGAGGGGTGGGTCGGTGTGGTGGGCCGAGGTGAGGGCCGAGGGGGTATGTGGGGGGGGAGCGGGTGGGTGGTGGTGGGGTGTAGGGGGGTGGGTCGGGGGTGTGGGGGGGGGGGAGTGGGGGGGGTGTGGTCAGGTAGTAGAGTGGCGGATTTGGGGGAGTGTTGCGGTGGGTGTGTGGGGGGGTGGGGGGGGGTTTGGGGGGTGGGTGGGGCGGGGGTGTAGAGTCCGGGGGGGCGGTTTTGGGACTGGGGGTTGGGGGGGGAAGGGTGGGGTGGGGGGTGTGTTGTGGTGGTGGTGGGGGCGAAGGTGGGTTGGGGGGGGGAGGGGGGGGGGGAGCTGTGTGGGTCGGGGGGGAGGAGGGGGGACAGGGCGGGTTTTCAGTGGGGGCTGGGGTGGGTGTGGGGTGGGTTTGGTGTGGACCGTGGGGGGTTGGGTGGGGAGTCTTGGGGGCGGGTCTTTTGGGGGGAACGTTGGGGTGGCCGGTGGGGGGTGGGGGGTGGGTGAGGGGTTGTTGGTGGTGGGGGCGTGGTGGTGGGGTGTGTTGGGGGGCTTAGTGGGGTGTGGTGGGGTAGGTGTGGGGGGGAGTGCGTGGGTGGGGGGGGGGGACGGGGTGGGGGGTTTTAAGTGGTGGTGGGGGGGGGGGGGCGGGAGTGGGGTGGGGGCGATTGCTGGGTTGGGTTGGGGGGGGGGGGGGGCTGATTGGGGGGGTGGGAGGTTGGGGAGAGGTGGGGTGGGGCTGGTGGTTGTGTGTGGCCGGGTGCGTGGGTGCTGGGGTGGGGGGGTGGGGTGGGGGTGGGGGGGGTAGGGGGTGGGTTGGGTTAGTGATGAGGGGTCGGGGTGTTGGGGGGTTGGGGGGGGGTTTTGGGGTGGTTGTGGTTTGGGGGTCTTGGAGGGAGTGTTGGTAGGTGGGGGCTAAGTGGGGGTGGGGGGTGGTGGGGAGGTGGTGGGGGGGGGGGGGGGGGGAGAGGGGGAGGGGCCGGGGTGGAGTTGCAGTAGGGTGAGGGGGGGATCCGGGGGGTGTGGTGGGGCGGTTGGGGATGGTGGATGTTTGGTGGTGGTGAGGGTGGGTGGGGTGGGGGGGGTGGGGGGGAGGGGTGTTGTGGGTGGGTGGGGTTGGGGGGGGGGTGGTGAAGGGAGGTTGCTGGTGGGTGTGGGGGGGGTGTGGTTGGGGGTGGAGGTGGGGTGGGGGTTGGGTGTGTGAGGGGCGGGTGGGGATTGGTTGGAGGGGTGGGGGGGGGGGTTGAGGGGGGGAGGGAGTGGTTTTTAGGGGTGTGGGTGTGGTGTTTGGGGGGTGGGAGCGGTGGTTGCTTGGGGGGCGGTCGGGGAGGGGTTTGTGGTGTAGGGTGGAGGTGGGTGGGGTGTTGGTGTAGGGGGTGGTGGGGTGGGGCGGTGATGGGTGGGGTGAGGTGGGGGGAGGGGGGAGTAGCGGTGGTTTGTGGGGTTGGGGAGGGGGGGAGGGGTTGAGGGGGGCGGGTGTTGGCGGGGGGTGGGGTTGGTGGTGGGGTTGTGAGGAGGTGGGAGGTAGGGTGGGGCGGGGGGGGGGGGGGGGTTTTGTGAGGGGGGGGTGTCTTGGGGGGGCGGGGGGGGGTGGCCGTGGTCCGTGGGGTAGGGGGGGTGGGGGGGTGGGGTGGTTGGAGTCTGTGGGGAGGGGTGGCGGGGGGGGGAGGGGAGGTTCGTGGGGGGTGGGGCGTGGGTTGGGGGGGTGTCGGACGGGGGGGAGTGGCGGTGGTGTGTGCTGGTGGGGGGGTTTTAGGGGGGGGGGGGGGAGTTGGTGGTATGTGTTTGGCGGGTGGTGGGGCTGGGGGGGGGGGGGTGGGGGTGGTGGTGGTTGTGGTGGGGGGGGATGGGTGCGATGGTGGCGGGGGTTGGGGGGGGAAGTCGGTGGGGGGTTGGGGTGGGGTTCTATGAGGGGGGGTGAGGGGTGGGTTGATGGGTTGGGGTTTAGTGGTGGTAAGGTTGTGGGCGGGGTGGGGGGGGGGGGGGGGCACGGTGGGGTGTTGTTGCGGGGTTGTGGTGGGGTTTAAGGTGTAGGGAGCGGGGGGTGAAAAGTTGAGCTTGGGTTATGGTGGCGTGGGGGCTCTGGTGTTTGGCTGGGGGGGGGTGTGGGCGTGGTGGGGGGGGAAAAGTGGGTATGGGGGTGGGGGTGGCGGGTGGCAGGGGGGGTGGGGGTGGGTCGGGGTGTGTGGGGGAGGGTGTGGTGTCGGGGGGGGGATGTGTATCTTGGGGGTGGGTGGGGGGGCGGTTTGTTCGGGTGGTGTGGGTGGGGGGGTTGTGGTGCGAGTTGGTAACTGGGGTTGGGTGTGTGAGGTGGTGGGCGAGCTGAAGGGGGTTGTGGGGAGCGTGGTGGGGGAGGGGGGGGGGTGGGCGTGTAAGGGTGGGTGGGCGGGGGGGGGAGGGGGAGGTCTGGGGGAGATGGGGGGCATGAGGGGGGGGTGGAGGGGGAGGGGGGGGTGAGGGGTTTGGAGGGATTCGGGTGTTGGGGGTGGCGGCGGGGTGCTAGGGGGGGGGAGAGGTGGCTGGTGGGTGTTGGTGGGTGTGTGTAGGGGGGTTGGGTTGGGGGGGGGGGTATGTGGGGCGGGGTGGTGGGGGGGGGGGTTCGGGGGTGGGGGGGGGTGGGGGGGATGGTGTCTGGGGTTGGGTGTTCGGGGGGGGGGGGGTGGTTGGGGGGGCGGGGATGTGGGGTGGTTTGCGTGGGGGGGGGTGGGGGGGGGGGTGGTGGTTGGGTTTGAGGTAGGGGTTGGTGAGTGGGATAGGGAGGGTCGGGGGGTGGGTGGGGGTGGGGTGGGGGGGGGGGGGGTGGGTGGGTGGTAGGCGAGGGGTTGAGGGTGTGCTGGGGGGGCGGGGTGGGTGGGGGCGGGGGTGGTGGGGCTGGTGGGGTGGGGGTGGGGCATGTGGTAAATTCGTGACGGTTCGGTGGTTCGGGGGTGGGGGGGATAGTGTGTGGCGTGTGGGTGAGGTGAGTCAGGGTGACTGGGTGGGGTTTTAAGGATGCTGGGGGGAGTGGGAGGTGTGTGTGTGGGGGTTGGGGCACATGGTGTGTAGGGGTGGTGGGCGGGGGGGGTTCGTGGCATGGGGTGTGGAGGGGGGGGGTGGCGGGTGGTGGGGGGGTGTGGTTTGTGGGCAGGGGGTCGGGTGGAGGAGTTAGCGGGGGGCGGGTTGTGGCGGTGTCGGAGTTATCGGTTGATGTCCGGGTGTGGTTGTGGGGGGGTGTGGGTGAGATGTGGGGGTTGGGTTTCGTGGGGTTGTGTACTTGGGGGGTGGGGAGGGTGTGGGGCGGGTGTTGGGGGGGGGAAACGACGGGGGGTGTGGTTTGGTGTGTGGGGGGGTTGAGGTGGGCGGGGGTAGGGGGGGTAGGGGGAGATGGGGGTAGGGGGGGTGCGGTTATGGATGGCGGAGTTGTGTGATGGGGGGGGGGGCGCCGGTGGGGGGGGTGTTTGGCGTAGGTGGTCGGATTGTGAGCTTTGTTCTAGTTAGTGTTTTTTTTTTTTGTATTTTGTTTATTTGTGTTGCCTTGTGGTTGTCTTTGATTTGTTTGTGTTTTCTTATTTGTTTTTTATTTATTATAATGTTTAATTTATTTTTTTTTTTTTTTATTTATTTTTTTTTTTTTTTGATACATAATGCTTGAGTTTTTTTTGTTGTTGTTTTATTGATTTTTTTTATACTTGATTCCTATTATTTTTTTTTTAATAATTTTTTTATATCCATGTAAATTTTTGTTTTATTTTCTTTTAATTTGTTAAGTATTTATTTTTATTGCAGTGCTATCATTCCACCTGTGGTGGTGCTGTAGGAAAATTTGAACATTTGCTGCATTGTTTCCATACAGATTACTGCTGGTTGCCAGGCCGCAGGGGCAATGGGAATCAGCTCTTTTTCCCTGGTCTATTCTGGGTCAAGGCCACAGATGTGGCATTTTTTTTATGGATCTGGTTAATGGCCATCCACTTGGTATTATTAAGTAAGCTTAATGTACCTACAATATTAAATGGCCATTCAAACTACTTTGTCAATTGGCCAAATGCTTCTGTAGAAAAAAACTATTACATTCATATTTGGAAAAACTGTGCATTCAGTAACTTTCTAGCCTAAAAACCTTAACATGCTATGGAAACATGAACGTGTATTGGGCCAATAGTTGTCCCACCAGGCAACAAGTTACCCTCAGATTAAGAACTTACCTTCAGTCTAGAACTTTACTCCCACGAGATAATTCTTACAAGATCTCATTGTAGCCCAAACTATACAAAACCAAGTATTTGGGCTTTTAGAGGAAGTTGAGATATGGGATTTATTTACACCTTACCAAATATGTTGGGTTTTACTGCCATCCACCCCACGTGTATAGACTTTGACAGTCACTCGAATTTGCTGAAGATTCATCTCAGTTCTCCGGAGGGCCAAGCCAGATGTCGCCGATCAGAAGCTGTGAGACTCTGGATAGTGCTGGATGAACTTATGACTCTGCTTCAGACTTAATTTGTCTAGGTGACCACCATCCTCGTTTACTTTCGTATGTGCTTCCTCGAAGGATAGGCCTTCTTGATGTATCATGAAAGTAAAATTTTATAACCATGGCTTCTGTGCCCCTGCTTGCAGACAATTTGTCCTTATAATAAGACAAGAATGCATATTTATGCTTGGCGCTACATTAAGAGTATTGGGCCCTCATTACCTTGGCTGTCTGGACCGTTGTCAAAATTTGGGGGGAAAAGTCTCTCCTTGAGGAGGAGGGGAAACCCAATAAATAAATTGGTCGGTGTGAGGGTTTACTTGCCATTCAGACCTCTCCTGACTGTTTTGCAATAAAGCATGGCTTTATGGGAAAAGAGCTGAGGTGCTCACAGCAGCACTCTATTGGATGTTAGTTATCCTCAATTCACATGTAGCTCGCAAGAGCCTGAGCATTGTGAAAAATTAGACAGTTTAGAGTAGACTAAAATCTAAGTCAGTTTAAAATGAACATGATTTTATTTATGGCAGCTCTTGCTGTTTGATAAACCGTGGCTCATTTGGACTATGTCCTGCTTTTTAGAGATACTAAGAAAAAGAGAGGTAAAGTTCATAAAATATAACTTTTTAGTATCAGTTTAAAAAAAGGGAGCAAATCATCTTTCCAACCATAAACACTGCAAAAATAGCAGTCCCTAGCTTGATAGCAAGACATTCGCAACTGATGTGGGCGCAGTTGCCAGGATACCTCGCTCTAGTGACACTAGAATTACTGATGCAAATAAGCTATTATCACCTCTAGTCCTGTTCAGACTAGGTCCCGACATGTCCCTCTAGTCCAGTTCACACGGGTTTCATAGATGTGTGTGTGGATCGTGTTTCGGATCCAAAACACGGCATCTTCAATGGGCAGTGTGATTTGACATGGATTTCATTGTAAAATCGCATGGTGTTCAGATGTGTGATTGCCGATGCCTCGTTTTAACTTGACGTCTTTCAGATCATCGTATGGTTCCGTTCATGATTGTCAACGTCAATTCTCGATCCGTTTGACGCAGCTGGCGCCCTATTTAAAAATAGGCTAGCGCTCCTGCTTGCAGCAAAACCCTATCCAAACACGAGCACACTTTGGATGCGTGTGGATGCGTTCTAACGCTGTGATTTTTGAATAAGTTTTTCAGATCAAAAAATTGCCAGTGGTAACTTGCCTTAGTTGTACTTTTTACACAGGAATTTGTGGTGCATTTTAGGCACATTTTTGTTTCATCACGGCCTAAGTTCACTTTTCACCCCCTTTACATCGGAGAAGTCACAAAAAAGTGTCTAATGCCAATAGTAAAGTTGTGAGTGTCTGTGATTACCTGTGACAGGAAACTTTTTCTGCTGTAATCACAAATAGTTTAATGAGGGCTATTCGTTTTGATCCTATTGTGTTGGCTTTTTACTTTTTATTAATGTATACAGGTGAGATTTTCTGATACCAATTGTAACCTCCACTTGTCATTTTCCACGCTGTGTCCAATAAAGGGGAATAAAAAGAGGCTTGGTATTTGCATAAAATAAGGCATTTTTTGTGTTTTGGGGATACTCCACGGCTAAATAGTGTAGGGTATGAAATATGCTAGCCTTTATGGGACTCAGTTAAGTACAAGAATTGGTAACTTGTATGGGCATTACTATAGCCATAGCAGTTGCTATGGGGGCCCGGAGGTTGAGGGTGCAAGAATGCAGCACCTTTTTGTATGAAATTGCAAATTGGTGGCTTTTGGTCATGTAGGTTCTCTGATATATGGCGATATTATTTCTACCTTTTATTTTGCATTCTTGCTGCTATTCCAGTTTCCTAATTTCGGATTGTGGGGCGGGCCACATTCTCATTTTTGCTTTGGGGCCCTTGGAATTCTAGTTACTAGTAGTTTATTGGTGAAGAACAAAACCTAACTGAAACCTGAAACTAGCAGTCATAATTAATCAACTTCATCAGAGATTCCAAATATGCAGGTTTCCCCTGTTGAAATCTATTGGATTTTTTATGGAAAACGTAAAGGGGGGGATAAAATGATTTTCATAGGGACATGTGACAGAGTCTCATTAGTGAACTCTATCTTTTGACCACCATCCATTTTAATAATAGGTTGACTTCATAAAGTTAAAAAAAAATTGTCATGATGCCACTAATTCCAAAAATACAGTGGGTACAGAAAGTATTCAGAGCCCTTTACATTTTTCACTCCTTGTTTCATTGCAGCCATTTGATAAGATCAAAACAATTTTTTTGCTCATTCATGTACACTCTTCACCCCATCTCGAAAGAAACAAACCAGAAATGTAGATATATTTGCAAATTTATTAAACAAGGAAAACCGAAATATTACATGGTCTTCTTAAGTATTCAGACCTTTGCTCAGTATTGGAGTAGAGATGCACATTTTGATCTACTTACAGCCATGAGTCTCTTGGGAAATGAATTGGCAAACAGTTTTCTCACCCCTGTTTGGGGATCCTCGGCCATTCTTCCTTGAGTTCCTCTCCAGTTCCTCAGTGTTGGATGGTGAAATGTTGTGTGGAACAGCCATTTTCAAGTTCTCCCAGAGATGGCTGAATTGGGTTTAGGTCAGGGCTCTCGGCTGGGCCAGTCAAGAATGGACACAGTGATTGTTCTGAAGCAACTGCTTTCATTATTTTAGCTGTGTGCTTAGGGTCATTTGTCTTGTTGGGAAGATGAACCTTTCGGCCTAGTCTGAGGGTCCTGTGCGTATGGTAGAGGTTTTCATCCAGGATATCTGCTTGTATCTTGGCCGCAAATTTCATCTTTCCTTCTATTAAACCATTGTCTGTCCACTGACAGCTGAATAAACCCCCATAGATTGGGTGATGATTGCCACCACCATGTGTCACTGTTGGGATTGTATTGGGAGGTGATGAGCAGGGCCTGGTTTTTCTTCCACCGCTTACATTACAAACTACCAAATAGTTCAATTTTCATATCTCATCAGACCAGAGATTTTATTTTCATAGTCTGGGATCCTTGATGTGTTTTTTTGCAAACTGTTGCAGGCTTTCTATGTTCTAGCACTGAGGAGAGGCTTCGGTTCGGCACACTTGCCATAAAGCCACGGGAATGGGTGGAGGCTGCATGTGATAGTTGATATTCTGGAACTTTGCTACCTATCTCCCTACTGCATCTCATGGAGCTCAGGCCTGTGATCTTGGGGTTCTTTCTCACCATGGCTCTTCTCCCACGATTGCTTAGTTGTGTGTTGGTACAGGCCCTGGTCGAGGAAGAGTTGTGGTCGTCCAAACTTCTCTCCATTTAAGGAGGCACTTTTGTAAATAAATAATTTACAAATTTACAAATATTCTTTTGTTACCTTGAGTCAGGATCTGTGCCTTGCCATCCATTCTGTCTAGAGGCTCCTGGGGTGTTCCTTAGACCTCTGATTTCATATGCTAGGACTTGCTCTGTGAGGTCTTCGATAGACAGGTGTGTTCCTCTCCTAATCAAGTCCAAAATTAAAAAAACAGCTGGGTATCAATGAAGGAGTAGAACCATCTCAAGGCGGTCAGAGGATATGGACAGCATGTGAGTTTAATTGAGTTGTCACTAGCAAAGGCGTCTGTTTACTTTTGACCATTTGATTATTTCAGTTTTGCTTGTTTATTAAATTTACCAATAAATCTACATTTCTGTTTTTTTCTTTCATAGATGGAGGGGGGGGGGCCTGAGTGGATGCTAGAGTCCTCAGAGTGTACATTAATCAGCAAAAAAATGAACTTTTTTGATCGTACCTAATGGCTGCAGTGAAACACAGAGTGAAAAATGTAAAGGGGTTTGAATACTTTTCGTACCCACCGTACCGTCCATTTCGATTTAGGTGCTCTAGTTTTTTAGATATTTCTGACGTCATTACCTATTGTTCTTATGATTACTTCATTTTCCTGCCAGCATTTACTTACTATGTTAGTATGCATTATACTTATGACCCCCACTTTATGTGTCTCTGCTACAATACAGCTAAACACTAGGGGCCACATGTATGAAAGCTCCCAAGGTGTAAGACTTTCTTTGTTGCCCATAGCAACCAATCAGAACTCAGCTTTAATTTTATATAGGGCTCTGGAAAAAGTTAAAGGGGAGCCCTGATTGGTTGCTATGGGCAACAAAGAAGGTCTTAGACCTAGACAGTTTCAACCCCTAGGTGAGAAAGCAGTGGACTTCTATGAAAATTATGGTGGCTGGAAAAAAAATACCATCACAGAACCTTTGGTTTATAGGGAAAAGATCTTATTGCCAGCAAGTCAAACTTGGTTTGATGAAACAATTGGTAATTGAAGAGAGATCAACTGTGTTTCAGATACATCCGTAGAAAATTTCCTGTACTGAGCATGGAAAAGGTGAAAGCAGGTAAATCCAATGGACTGCAAAGTCGAAGACTCATAAAATAGGTCATAGCTCCCCTGTGTGCAATTGATTCTGATGACTTGTCATCCTCTATGGGTATTGTTTCCGCAATTGTTTCAAAGCTGAGGCATAATAGCAACAGCCTCCATAGGTTGGGGACGCCCTTTTCGGGGCGACTACTACGCTGGCTAGGTAGGATTTTATTAGGGTCTTATTTTTCCAGATTTAAATATAGTTTTTTTTAAAAGCTATATCCCACAGACAGTACTTCGAGATATCTTCTGGTACTTTTTTCATCTGGACATGGGCCCACCCTACCCAGCAATGAAGATTACCCCTGGATATATAGGCTACACTCCAGGATACGTGAGTAATACATATGATTTAGCCTTTGCTTCTGTTCTTGCGGTCATGTTATTCATTTTGTTTGATGTGGGTTTTTTTGACACCATTATCACATATTGTTTTTATAATATTTAATAAGGCGTATTATTAAAGGTTAAGGGCCATCATGTATGAAAACTGTCTGGGTCTAAATTCACTTTGTTGCCAATAGCAACCAATCAGAGCGACGATTCATTTTTCCTGAGCACTATAGAATGAAAGGGGCGCTCTGATTGGGTATACTATGCGAAACAAAGTGATTTTAGACTTAGACAGTTTTCATTACATGTGCCCTAAGTGTTAGTCTAGTAATTTTTTGGTGATTTGTCTAGACATGGCTAAGGTATTAAAAACTTTGTCGGGGGGTATTAAAAATCCATTCCATGATTCAATGGAAAAAATAAAAATGTGTGGGGTTTTTCTAGGTTTGAAAATTTTTCCTTGGGAAACAAAAGGGGGCGGGCGATTTTTGTGAATATAGAGTTGCTAACTTCTTTTTGTTATTGGTTGTAAAAAAAAAAAAAGCATTAAATTGCATTACCTCCACCTTCATTTGGACCAGTTTCAAGATTGGTGATGAAAACAATGAACAGAGTGAGATATTTTTCCAGGAAGAACTGTACTGGGGTTTTTGAGATGTGAATGACAGTGGAATCTCTTTGGGGCAAGAAAAGTACAGAAGATCGCATTGCAGGAAATAAATGAAAAAAGCTTCAGCGCACTTTTTATGATGGGAAATTTGTTTTGTTGTTCTAGGTTTCTAGGATTTATCGTGGCTTCGCTTTTGAACCTTTTGTTGATGACAGAGGGATAGGTAATCCAAATTAAATGTTTCCTACTAAAACCCGGGGAAAGGGGAGCTCCGCTTAAAAATTAAAAAGCAAAAACCCCAGGCCCTGTGGATAAATCCCCGGTCCTAAGGGAGTTAAAAGGAGTTGTTCATTACAAGCTTTTTTTGCCTACTTTAATGCTTCTGGCAGCAAAGGATTTTTTTTTTCGGGGCGTGCTTTTTGGGTCTGCCTCTTTTTCCTCCTCTTCTCCCCCTCCCTCAGCACACAGACAGTTCTCCTCCGTAACTTCTATACAGCAGGGAGAGGGCGAGGGGGTTTGCTGCCAGAGTTAACCCTGTGTGTGCCTGCCTAGGTCTGCTGCAGGCTGCTCACTGCTAGACCAGCTGCACTGTCAGCTCCACAGAGTCAGGAGACGGGAAAGAGGGCTGATCTATGAGTGTGGAGAGGTTATGTGAAGCTGTGTATGCTAATAGCAGAGCAGGGGGGATGCAAGTGTTCCTATACCCCTGCTTAGCAAACAAATCTCCATCTCAAGCAACAACAAACAACCCTGTCAAAACCCAGACACAGGGCAGCTGTGAAGTGAGTTACTATAATCACGATGTGTCACTAATTAGCAGATCAGGGGGGGATTTGAACCGTTACACATGCCCCCCTGATCTGTTCTATTAGTATAGTCAGAGCTCACAGACAATCATGATTATAGTAACACACTTCACTGATTCACATATACTTCTACAGCAAGCCTCACCTCTGTCGTCCCCCAATCTGTGTAGAGAGCGGAGGGAGCAGGCACACACAAACCTTAATCCACACAGACACAGAAGCCAGAGCCCTCCCCCCCACCCTTCAGAAGCATAATGTGCAGGAGGGGCTCCTGTGCTCCGACCTGTACTCAGAGGTGATGGGGTCATTTCTTTTAGGGCTGCTATAGGGATTTCAGGAGTGATGCACTCCTACTAAACCCGGAATAACTCCAAAATCAGTAGGACATTTGTAATGAAACATATATTACTTTAAAGCTCTTTTTTTAAAGATCTTTTAATTAAAACCCAATCATTGTTTGCGAGACAACCCATTTAAGTCATGTCATTTGATAGGCCCTATTTTTATTTTATGGACTGTCTAATAACGGGATATGTCCAAAGGGTTGGCGCAAAAAAATGTGGTGCCAATATTCAAAAAGGGGGGTCAAAAAGTGATCCAGGAAACTATTTGGCGGTAAGCTTAACCTCTGGGTTTTTGGTAAAAAAGTTTGAAGTTTTCTTAGAGATGATATCCGCGAGTATCTCACTGAAAATAAATGTATAACGCCGTTCCAACATGGGTTTATGAAGGATCAGTCCTGTCAAACTCATCTCATCAGCTTCTATGAAGAGCTTAGTTCCAGACTGGATCGGGGTGAGGCACTGGATGTCATTCAGATTTCTCTGAAGCATTTGCTACTGTGCCACATAAAAGGTTGGTAAGTAAAATGAGAATGCTTGGACTGGGGGAAAAAATGTGTGCAAATGGGTAGGCAACTGGCTCCACTGATAGAAAACAAAGGGTGGAAATTTTAACGGTGAATACTCAGATTGGATCCTGTTACTAGTGGGGTACCACAGGGCTCAGTATGGGGCCAAATCATCTTTAACATTTTCATTAATGATCTTACACAGGGATTAACAAGTAGAATATTCGATCTTTCCCAGACGATACTAAGCTCTGTAAAGTAATCAACACAATAGAGGATAATGTGTTATTACAAAAGGGATCTGGATAAGTTGGATGCCTGGGCAGGGAAATGGCAGATGATGTTTAAACACTGATAAGAAAGGTTATGCACATGGGGAGGAAAAAAATCCATTACATGGGCTACATGTTAAATGGAAAAAGGCTGGGTAAAAGTGACATGGAGAAGACTTGGGAATTTCCCGGTGGACAGTAACTTGTAGCAAAAATCCAATGGACGTCAGCATAAATTCGCTCTTTTATTGTGAAGTCAGCAGTACAAAAGGTGCAACGTTTCGGCTCAAAAGAAACACAGAGCCTTTTTCTTTTCGTTTCTTTTGAGCCGAAACGTTGCACCTTTTGTACTGCTGACTTCACAATTAAAAGAGCGAATTTATGCTGACGTCCAATGGATTTTTTCTCTTTGGAGTTGTACACTGAGGTTCAGGCTACCCTCACTTTCAGGACGGTCTGTTTGCATTCTTGTCTCTTTGGATCTTATGATAAAGGACTTTAGTGCTGATCCATCTGTGACTTTTTGTTTTAGTTATTGTAGCAGTCAGTGTCAGGCAGCAGCTCCCAAGGCAAATGGGATCATGGGGTGCATTAAAAGAGGCATAGATACACATGATGAGAACATTATTCTCCCATTATACAAGTCACTAATTAGACCACACATGGAATATTGTGTACAGTTTTGGGCACCAGTGCACAGGAAAGACATTGTAGAGCTTGAACGGTAAAAGGGGGCAACAAAAATAACAAAAGGGACTGGGTGGACTGCAATACACCAGAAAGATTAGCAAGATTGGGTTATTGAGTTAAGAGAAAAGACGGCTTCAGGGGGAATAATAAATATGTTTAAATATATTAAAGGTCAATATAGAGATCTCTCCCAAGATTTATTTTTACACAGGGTGTATCTAGAACAAAGGGGCATCCTTTACTTCTTGAGGGAACGAAAGTTTCTACATAAACATAGAAAGGGATTCTTTACTGTAAGAGCAGTGAGACTGTGGAACTCTCTGCCAGAGGGACTTGTCATGATGAATTCACTAACAGAGTTCAAGAAGGGTCTGGATACATTTCTGGAGTGTAATAATATAACAAGTTACAATTAGTAGGATACTGGAGAAGGGTCGTCGATCCAGGAATTTTTCTGATTGCCAGATTGGAGTTGGGAAAGAATTTTTTCCCTAAAATGAGGACAATTGGCTCCTACTTCATGGGGGTTTTTGCCTTCCTCTGGATCAACACTTTAGTACAACAGGCTGAACTGGATGGATGTCATCTTTTTTCAGACTTACTAACTATTTAATATGTTTATTACATGTGTAATAACATATTTTTAAATATATACATTTTTACAGATATGTCATAGCTTGATGCGCAGACGTGATGCATCATTTTCAAACTCTACGGCCCCAAAATACAGCAAAACGGTTCTAACGTTTAGGTTATCAAAAGTCATGTTCCCCAGTCAATTTTTAGTTCTGTCAAGGCCAAATCATACTCACTTCTTCTTCCCTGTTTATGATTTCTAATCTGGTTTATGCTGGTTTCTGGGGTGGATGTTCTTTGCAATCCATTAAAGGGTAAAATAGTCTAAAGAAACTAAATACAATTTAACTGCGGGTTCAGTTTTTGCAAAAGTGAGAAAAGAGTTTTCGTGTTGTATTAGGTGTTCTTGAAGCTAAAGTGAGTAAATCCAAAAATAATGTTATATTAGTGATAACAATCTCAATCTTATGTTCGATATTATCTAAGTAAATGGAAAAAAAAGAATACAAATAAAAAATAGAAAACAGCAAAAATACATACCTGGTTTATGTGTCAAATCCACTAATGGAAAGCAATAAAATAGAGAACATAACATTAGTAACAACATTTAGCCCTGAATGTCACAGAACAACTTGTGTGGCACCTGCGTTTCATATGTTCTTTTACTAAAGGGATTGTCTGACCTACATTTAAAAACTAAAAATAAGATAAAGCTGCATAAAAACTTATAACAAAAAAATACATATTTTCACTTTTGCACTCACCGCCATTTCAATCCTGAAGACGCCCATGGTGGCCCCCGATGTGCTTCTTTCTGCGGTCCA
>JAODAL010038497.1:0-39143 GCA_025379985.1 Phyllomedusa bahiana
TTTATTTAGTGTAATATACAGAATTTAATGTACGTGAGGAGGTGTTTTTCTATAGATGTATTAAAAAAGTATATGTGTAATGTACATGATTTGGGGGTTTACTAAATGATTTTACAGTATATGTGAATGTAAATGGATGGGGTGTTATCTATGAAAGTAAAATTACGTAATGTTAATGTACAGTGATGGGAATTATATCGTAAGTTATATACGTATAGTGTAATGTACAGTGATGGGGTTGTTATCTAAGGTGTAATAAAAAGATATGTGCTTGTACACTGATGGTGTGTTATCTTAAGTTAATATACATAAATGTGTAAAATTTAAATGATGGAGTTATCAAGGTGTAAAAATATTATTTGTGTAGTGTCAGTGTGGGGGGTGTTATTATAGGGGTAATATACAGTATATGGTAAAAGTACATGTTGGGGTTTATCATAGGTGTAAATTTCACATATATGTTTTAAGCCAAAGGATGGGTGTATTAAGGTGTAAATACATATAGGGGGTAATTTTACAGGTGGTTGTTATCTATAGTGAATATTTAAAAATTGTAATTTCAGTATGGGGGGTGTTATCTTAGGGGTAATATCGCTTTGGGGTGTTATCTATAGGGGTAATATACTTTTTGTGTGTTTTGTGTGGTTTGTTTTTTATATATATATATAAAATAAACAAGGGGGGTTTATTAAAAGGGGAAAAATTATTGTTAATGACAGTGATGGGTTGTTATCTTTAAAAGGGGAAAATACAGTAATATTTTGTAATGGTACACTGTGGGTTGTGTATCTATAGGTTTAAATATGAACAGTATACCAATGTGTAATGTACAGTGATGGGATGTGTTTTACTATATATGTAGATATACAGTATAATGTTAATGTACCATGAATGAAGGAGATATCAATAATGTAATATACAGTATATTTTGTAAAGTGTTAACCGATTGATGAAGGATTGTTAGACTCTATCAGGTAGTGTAATATACAGTCATAATTGTAATGTAGCGAGTGAGTGAAAGGTGTTACGTCTATATTATGTAAGTGATACAGGAAATGTGTAAATGTACAGTGATGAAGGTGTTATACTAAAGTTTAATATTCATATATGTGTAAAATGGTACAGTGAAAGAAGGGTTTTATTCTGATAGATTTATAACTTATATCTTAATGAAACATTGATGACGGGTGGTGTTATCTATAAGAAGTAATATACAGTTATAAGTTAATGTACATTGATGAAGGTGTTATCTATAGGATGTAATTACATGTACATGTGTAATGTGTACAGATGATGGGAAGGTTTTAACTATAGAAGCAATATACTAGTATATGGTGTAAATATAAAGTTATGGATTGTTATCTATAAGTGAATCTACAGTATATTTGTAATGTTATATGATATGTTGTTAACATAAGTTGGTTTTTATACAGTATATTTGTAATGTATAGTGATGGGTGTTAAGCTATATGTTGTAATATACCCGTTATATTAGTTAAATTTATATTGATGGTGTTATCTATAGGTTGTATATAATACAGTATAGTTGTTAATGTATAGTATGAGGTTAAATCTATCAGGTGTTAAATATACAGTTATATATGTAATTGTAGCGATGATGAGGAGGTTGGTTAGTCAATAGATGCAAATATACATTATATGTTAATGTAACAGATGTAGGTAGGTGTTATATAATAGGTCAATATAACCAGTATAATGTTGTAATGTATAGTGTATTGGGCTGTTAACTAAAGGTTGGTAATATCAGTATACTTTTGTAATGTATAGTGGAAGAGTTGTTAACTATATTGTTGTATATACACAGAATAGTTAGTAAAGGTACTAGGAGAAGTCAGGTGTCATTCTAGTAGTTTTGTGATTGATACACGTATATTTTGTAATGTACAGAGTGAATGGAGAGTGTATATCTAAAGGTGAAATATGAACAGTATGAATGTATGCAAATGTTACACGTGATATGGTTTATAACCTATCGGTGTAATATACAAGTTCTTGTGATAATGTACATTGATTGGGGATGGTGTTGATCTATATGTGAATATACAGAATAGTGTAAATGTACATTTATGGAGGTTTTATCTATAGGTGTTAAAATACAGTATTCTGTTTAATGTAGCACGTGTGAATGGGTGTTGTTAATCAATAGGTGTAATATACGATGTATTAAAAGGTAATGTATACAGTGATGGGAGTTGTTGATCTAAAAGTGTAATATACATGTAAGAATGTGTAGAAATGTGTATAGATAGATGGGAAATGATTTAATTATAGGTAAATATAAAAGTATATTTGCATACTATACAGCAGATGTGTGTGTGTTATCTATAGGTGTAAATATACAGTGGAAATGTGTTAAAGTACCGTGTAGTGGTGTATTGGTGTAATCTATAGGAGTAAATATACGAGTATATGTTTAAAGTAACGTGATGGAGATGTGATTTAATCTATAGGAGTGTAATATAAAGGTATACTTTGTAATTAGAAGTGGGTGTGTGGTGAAATCTTGATAGTTGAGTAAATTACATATTCTGTTAATGTAAAGTGATTGTATAATTGGTTGATCTATAAGGGATGTAATATACATAAAATGTTGAAGAATGTACAGCGATTTCAATTTATCTATAGTTGTAATAAACGGTATATATGTGACAAGTGTACAGTAGATGAGATACTGTAATTTATAAGGTTTCACTAGACCGAATATGGTGTAATTGTACTATTGATGTGTAGCTTGTTATCTAAAAGGTGGTAATATACGGTAAATGTTGTGTTTAAATTGCAACAATGAGAGTGTAGGTGGTTATCTATAGGTGTAATAGTACAGAGTAAATGTGTAATCGTACCTTGATGGGTGGTTATCTATAGTGTAATATACAGTAACTTTGTAATGTAACGTGATGTGAAGTTTTTTATCGTATAGGTGTAATAATACAGTATATGTGTAATAGTAAATGTGGTTGGGTGTTATCTTTAGGTTGAATATACGAGTTAATTTGAAATGTAAAGTGATGGTGGAAATGTTTAGTACTATAGGTGTAATATACAGTAAATGTGTAATGTATCAGCGAAGGTGTTGTTATCTTTGAGGGTGTGAAGAATCTGGTAATAAGTGTAATGGTAAGTGGATGGTGTTATTAGTGTTGTAGTAATATACCGGTATATGAGTAATGTAAGAGGATGGGAGGTGTTATCAATAGGTTGAGTAAAAATAATCGATTATACTGTATGTAATGCACAATGAAGGGATGGAGTGTTAATCTCATAGTGTAATATATACAGTTAATGTGGTAATTGCTACATTGAGGGTGTATTATCTCTAGTGTAGAATATAGCAGATAAATGTGTAATCTGTACAGTGATGGGAAAATGTATATATCTGTTAGTGTAATAATATCCGTATATGTGTATATGGTACAGTGAAGTGGAAATGTATATCTATAGGTTAATTAACAGTATATGTTGTAATGGAACAGTGTAAGGGTAAAATGTTATCTATAGTTTGTAAATATAAGTGATATTGTGTAATTTACAGTGATGGGAGTGATAATCTAGGTGGAATTAATATAGTAACGTGTAAGTGAACAGTGATGGTTGTTATCTAAGAGTAATATACATGTAGTATGTAATGTGCCGTTGATGGGAGATGTGTATCTATAAGTGTAAATTTACAGAATATGTGTAATGTTACGAGTGATGGTGGAATTGTTATCTAAGTAGGTGTTAATATACAGGTGTATGTGTAAATGTACAGTGGTCTGGTTTGTTACTATAGGAGTTAATATACAGTATATTGGTTTATATGTACATTATGGAGGTGTTATCTATAGATGCTATTAGTGACCAGAGGTATAATGTGTAATGTACAGATTATGGAGGTGTTATCTATAATGTAGTTAAACTAGTAATATTTGAATATACATGGATGATATGGAGGCTGTTATCTATAGGATAGTTATATACAGTATAAGTGTAATGTACAGTGATGGGAATTGTGTTTATCTGTAAGTGTGAAATATATCAGTAAAATGTGTAATGTACAGAAAGGGTGTTGTTATATCTAGTAGTGTGAATATAAATGCATATGTGCATTGTACACTGAAATGGTGTGTATCCTATAAGTGGTAATCATACAGTATATGTGGTAAAGTTACAGTGATGGATGTTATCTAAGTTGGGTAGGTGTAAATATATTATTTGGTGTAAGTGTTACAGTGGTTGGGAGGTGTATATCTATAGGTTTAAATATACAGCAATATATGTGTAATGTACAGTGTTGTGGTTTTCTCTATAGGGGTGTAATCACACAAGTATATGCTTAATGCACAGTGATGGAGGTGTTTATCTATAGGTGTATATAAACAGTAAATGTTGTAATTTAATCACAGTGATGGTTGTTGATCTATAGTGTAATATTCCAGAATATGTGTAATGTGACCGTGATGTGAGGTGTTTATCAATATGTGTAATATACAGCATTGAGATTTTTTGTATCATATAGGTAGGCAATATACCTCTGTGTTGTGGGTGTGAGTCTGGGGGTGGGTTGGGGGGGTGTGGGGGGGGGGGTGGAGGGGGTTGGGGGGGGGTATATAAAATATAAAGTATATATATATAAATGTACAGTGATTGGAGGTAGTTATCTATTATGTGTAATATAGCATGTAAATGTGTAATATACGTGATGGGTTTGTTATACTATCAGGTGTAATATAACAGTATATCTGTAATGTACACCGTGATGTAGGTGTTACTATAGATGCTAATATACAGATTTAGTGGTATGTTCAGGATTGAGTGTGTTATCTAGATCTATAGATGTAAGCATACAGTATTATTTTGTAATGTTACAGTTACCGGAAGTTTTTTATCACAATGTTGTAAGCTACAGCATAGGAGGTGTACTACATATAGTTGTAATAATACATTGTGGTTTTGTTGATAAAAATTATATGGATAATAAATATATATATATATAATATATATATATTATCTAGATGTATCATGTGATTGGAGGTGTTATCTATATGATGTAATATACAGTATATGTGTAATGTACACTGAGGGATTGGTATCTATATGTGGGACGTGAATTGACATATACAGTGTGTACTGTTACAGATGGATAGGTTGTTATCATGTCAGTGCAACTAATAACGAGTATATGTCATTAATGTACAACTGATGGTTTTTTCTATAGGTGTAATATAGTACAGTATAATGTTGAATGAACAGATGATGGAGGTGTTATCCTATAGAAGTAAAAAACGAGTTATATGTGTAAGATAACATTTATGGAAGGGTGATATCTAGTGTATGTAAAGTATACATTGTAAATGCTTGTAATGTGTGACGAGTGATGAAGGTGTGATTATCTCATAGGTTGTAATATGACAGTATTATGTGTAATGTATACAGTGGATGAGGTGTTATCTATAGAATGTAATATACAGTATATGTGTCATAGTTCAGTGATGAAGGTGTTATCTATACAGTGTAGAAAGTCAGTAAGATGGTGTAATGTACAGTGATGAAGTGGTGGTTATCTATAGGATGTAATATTCAGTATATATACTTAATGGTACAGGGTGATGGAAGGTGTTATCTATAGATGTATATACAGTATAATGTGTGAATACAGTGATAGAGGTAGTTATCTAATAGATGTAATATACAGTACATGTGTTAAAGTAGAGTGATTGAGGTGGTATATCTGATATCAGCAATATACAGTAAATATTACATAAATAGGTAACACCACCCACACGTGTACATTACACATAAAATATACTTGTATAATTGCAATCTAAATATAACCACCTCCTCAACGACATGAACATTGACAAATATACTTGTAATAAGTAACCATTAGATAACCTCATCACTATACATTATAGACAGTATACTGAGTGATATTACTCTCCTAAAGATGAGACACCCATCTCTATACATTACAAATATACTGTATATTACACCTATAGATAACACCCATCACTATACATTACAAATATACTGTATAATACACCTATAGATAACAACCACATCACTATACATTACAAATATACTGTATATTACACCTATAGATAACAATCCCATCACTATACATTACACATATACTGTATATTGCATCTATAAGATAAGCACCGTCCGCAACACTGTGTAAGCATTACACATTACTGTATATTACAACTATAGATAACACCTTCATCACTGTAGTCATACACATATAGCTGATATATTACATCTATAGGATGAACACTACATCACATACATTACAGATATACTGTATATTACATCCTATAGATAATCACCTTCATCCTGTACATTACACATATAACTGAATATTTACACCGTATAGATAACGACCTTCAACACGTGACTACATTCACAGTAAACTGTAATATTACATCTATAGATAACACTTCATCACTGTACATTTACACAAAAAACTGTATATTACACCTAAAGATAACACCTATCATCCACTTGTGACATTACACATAAACTGTATAATACATATAGTAGATCACACCCTTCATCACTGGACATGTAAATACACAATAACTACTGTTATAGTTACATCTATAGGATAACACACCTCCCATCACTGTACATTACACATATACTGTATATTACACCATAATAATATGAACATCACCAACATGTGAACAATACACATATACTGTAAATTTTGCACACTACAGAATAACAACCATCACTGTAGCAAACACGATATACTTAATTAGTAACACCTATAGAAAACAACCCATCAGTAGTACATTACACATATAACTTTATACTTACACCCTATATATAACACCATCCAATCACTGTACATTAGATATGATATCAAATTATAGTATATCTATATATAGTATATATATAAATACACACACACACGTGATATTACACCGGACCTATATTAACACCTCCAATGCTGTATATGTACACCTATGATAACACCTTCCCGGTCACTGTACATATAAACATAAACTGTGTATATTACAACTATAGATGAACACCTTCCAACTCACAGTAAGCATTACACATCAACTGTATTATTAGGTATCTATAATAACACCTTCCATCGTGGTGTAGCATTATCAGATAATACTGTATATACACCTATAGTATAACAACCCATCACTTGAACAGTTGTACAGCATATACTGTATAATTACATCCTATATATAACACTCTCCAATCACTGTACATGTAATATATTATTAGTAATATATATTATAAACCACACACACACGACACTACTTAAAATTAACCTATAGAGTAGATAACACCTCCATGCGTATAATTTACACCTATAAGATAACACCTTCCCATCACTGTACGATTACAGCATATTCTGAATATTACACCTATAGATAACAACCATCACTGTACATTACACATATACTGTATAATACACCTTTATAGATAAAACATGCACTGTGTGCATTAAGCATATTACTGTGTATTAACACCTATAGATAAACCCCCAACACTGTAATTACACATATTCTGTATATTACACCATAGATAACACCTACCCATC
Organism: Phyllomedusa bahiana; assembly: GCA_025379985.1. NCBI lineage: Eukaryota > Metazoa > Chordata > Amphibia > Anura > Hylidae > Phyllomedusa > Phyllomedusa bahiana. The sequence goes on from JAODAL010038497.1 coordinate 7,568, forward strand.
ATTTTGTGACTAACTGTGTACACACACATCAAAAAGTAAATTGTAACACTATAATACATCCATCACTGTAAAATACACATATTACTTTATATATTAACACGTAAAGAATAACACAATCCATCATTGTACAATGCACATATGCTTTAATATTACACCCTATAAGTGATAACAACCCCCTAATTCCCACTAGTACATGGTACACAATATACAGTAAATTACACTTACAGATAACAATTCCCCCACTGGAACATTATACACATATACAGTATAAAACATCTGATAGATAACACCACCCATCACTGTACATTACACATAATACTGTATTAATAACATCTAATATGAAATAACACCTCCATCACTGTACATTACACATATACTGTTATAATACAACATATAGATAAATACCTCCAACACTGTACTTTACACTAATACTGTAAATTGACATCAAAAGATAACAACCGACTCACTGGTACATTACACATAACTTGTATATTACACCAATAGATAACAAATCGCCAACACTGTACAGGACACATATACGTAACATACACTTATAGAGTAGACAACTTCCGCATCACGGCACATTACATATACACGTGAATATTACACCTATAATAACACCAACACGTAAACCTTGACACAGATAACTCATAGATGTCCATCCTATAGATAACACCCCCATCACTGAAAATTAACTGACATATACATAATATACAACACCTATATTATAACATGTCCCATCAACTGAACATTAACACATAAATCGGGTGATTATACACCTATAGAAAATCAATTCCCATCACTGTACATTACACTAAATACGGAAATATATAACAGCCAACGAGGAGTAACATTTCCCTTCACTGTACATAACACATATAGCTGTAAATTCCACCTATAGATAACACCCATCAATGATACAATACACATATAGCTGTATATTACACCTATAGAGTAGACACCTCCCATCATTGAGTGCATTACGACATATACCTGAATATTACACTAATATGAATGATAACAACCTTTCCCAACACTGACATTACACATATAACAGGGTAAATTACACCTAATAAATAACAACCATTTCACTGTAGCATTAACACATAACATACCGTCATATTACACCTATAGATTAACTCCCTTGGCTCTGTAACATTACTCAGTTGTAACTTGTATATTACTACCTATAGAATAACATTTCCCATCACGTTACATGTACAGCGATATACTTTATATTAAACCTACAATTAACACCCACCAACATATACATACAACATATACTGTATGATTCCACCTTATAGGATAAAAGACTTCCATCACGTCTACATATACACATAAACAGTATTATACACCTATAGAGTATCACCAATCCAATGTACATTCACATATTACATGGATATTACACCTATAGATATACACTCCCATTCATTGTGCATGTACGACATATTGATACCGTTATATTACATCCTGATAGATAACACCTCCCATTCACTTTACATTACACATTATACTGTATATTACACCTAGTAAATAACAACCATCTCTTTACATATACTACATATAACCGTATATTTACACCTATAGATAGACCCCGATCGTCTGTACATTACACATTATACTGGTAGTATTACACTAAATAACATATCCCATCACTTTAACATTACACATAGACTGTATATTAAACCTACAGGATAACGCCGACCCACCACTTTACATTTACACATAATACTTAATATTACACCTAGAAGGGATAATAAATCTTCCAGTCACGTTACAATACACATAAACTGTATATATACACCTATATATTAAAAGCAACACCCATCAATGTACATTACACATACACTTATAAACACCGTAGATACCACACCATCAGTGTATACATGCAAGATATACAAAAAATTACACCTATAAATAACATATCCCATCACTATACATTACACATATACTGGTAGATTACACATGTATATATAGACAACACCCAATCATCTTGCTACACATTAAACATATGATACTGTAATATGTTAGACACCTATAGATAACACCCCATCATTGTACATAACAGTCAAATACTTTGATATACATCACCTATTAGAAACGACCTCCATCACTGTACATTACGACATATACTTCGTATATATTAGCACCTATAGAAAACACGTCCCATTCAACTGTACATAACACAAACTGTCTATTACATCCTCAGATAACACATCTATACATTAGATACAATGTGCACATATACTTGTATATATACACCTATAGATTACCACCTCCATCACGGTACATTAACACATAATACTTAACATCGACAACTAAAGATGACACCTGCATACAACAGTACTTTACAAAGTGATACAGTGTTATTTACACCTTATAGATAACAACCACATCACTAATACTTACAATATGAAACTGTATTATTGTACACTCCTATAGATAACAAGCCCATCATATACATTACACATATATCTGTGAATATAGACATCACCTATAATAATACACCGCCCGCCATCACAGTACAAAACACAAATACTGTATATTCATCTAAAGATAACCCCTGTTCCCATCACTTCATTACAAATAGACTGTAAATTAATACCCTGGTAGATAACCTTCATCCACATATACATTATCCATATACTGTATAAGTTACACCTATATATCACACCCATCACTATACATTAAAAATATAAGGATATAATACAGCCTGGACTAGATGAACCCCTCATCACTATACTTGACTAAATAACTGTAAATTACACCTATAGATGAACAACCGTATCACTATTAACATTACATAATATATCAGTAAAATGACGACCTATAGAAAACAAATCCCAACACATACATTACACATGAGTACTGTATATTTGCTAGCTCTAGATAACACCTCCCATCAACTGTACATTAACACCTGTACGTGTATATTAACATCTATAGATAACACCTTCATCACTGTAGCCTTACACATATACGTAAAGTTACATCTTTAGATGCCCACCCTTCATTGCACTGTGTTCAAAACAGGATATACTGTATACTAGTTATTTACATCAATAAGATAGACACCTTCATCAAAACAGGAACATTAACACAAATAACTGCGAATATATACTTCCAAACGGATTAACACCATCATCACGTGTGAACGATTACGACATAAACTGTATATTTACATCTATAGCAACATCCCGTTCATCCGACTGTACATTACAACATATACTGTATATTACACGCTATATATAGACTACCTTCAATCACATAGTACATTTGAACACAAATACAGTATAAGTACATCTAGTATATAACACCGTGTCACACTGTACATATACACATATACTGTATAGTTACCTCTATAGATAACACCTCCCAACTTAAACACTGAGTAGGCCATTACAACCTATACTGTATATTACACCTATAGATAACAACCCATCAGTGTACATTACACATATACTGTATATTGCACCTACAGATAACAACCATCACTGTACATTATATATATAGATATATATATATATATATATATAGTAATCTACACACACACAGCACACACACCACACGTGATATATAACACCTATATGAATAACACCTCAAAGCTTGTAAATACATCCTATAGATAACACCGTATCCCATCAACTGTACAGTTACACATATGTCTGAATACATTACACCTATAGATAATCAACCTATCACTGATACTTGTACACATATAGCTGGTATTATTACACCTAATAGATAACACCCATCACTGAGCAATAAGACATATATCTGTGTATTACACAACCTAATAGATAAACGCGCCCAACCTGTACATATACACATATACTGTATATATACACCTATAGCATAACAGACCTCCCATGCACTTGTAGCACTACACATAATATATGAGTAAGGTTATTATTTATTAATAAAAAACCACACCTAATATAACATCCATCACTGTCATAACCACATAACTGTAGTATTACACGTTAGTAGATAACCACACCATCATGTGGTAACAATGCACATATGCTTTATATTACACCTATAGATAAAAAACCCGCATCACTGTACATTACACATATACTGTTATATGTACACTATCTACAGAATGAACAATCCCATCACTGTACATTACACATTACTGTATATTACATCTAAAATAACAGACCTCCCATCACAGTCGCATTAACATATCCAGAATAAAAAATCTATTAGATAATGACCAATCCATCACTGGTACATTTACACATATTACTGTATAATACATTGCTTATAGATAACACCTCCAACACTGAACATTACACATATACTGTATATACAATCTATAGATATCAACCACCACTGGAACATTACGACATACGACTGTATAGTTACACCTATATATAATCAGAGTTTCCCATCACTTAACATTAGCAGCATATTCTAGATAAATTACAGCTTATAGATAACAACGTCCCATCTAACGGCACATTACATATAAACCTTTGTATATTACACCATATATATAAAACCATCACTGAGTACATTCAGCAGAATACGGAATATTCCGACCTATAGATAACACTCCCATCACTGTAAATTACACATATACTGTGTATAATAGCACCTATAGAGTAAGCGATTTCCCATCACTGATACATTAACACATATAGCTGTTAATATAACACCTATAGGATAACATTTCCCATCACTGGTAGCATTACACATATACGGTATATTACACCTACAGAGATAATCATTTCCCATCTACTATACGATACACGATTAGAACATGTATATTACACCTATAGATAACACCCATCACTGTACATTAAAAATATACTGAAGTAAGTTACACCTATCGATAGTACACCTCCCATCATTTGCATTACCATGATTACCGTGTATATTACACCTATAGATAACACCTCCCATCAACTGTACCTGTGACCGCATAGAACTTTGATATTACAACTATTAACTAACAACTCATCCACTGTACATTGACACATTATACCGTAATATTACCCCTATAGATAACACCCTATCGCTGTTACAGGTTGACACATATTACAGAGTATATATACACCTATAGATAGACTATTTACCCATTCACTTTCACATTCTACACATATACACGGGTATAATTATACCTACAGATAACACCCACGTCACTGTTAACATATACACATATGACTGTATATTACGCCCCGTATAGATAACAAACAAAGAGACCACACGTTGACATAATACAATAATACAGGTTATTACCCCTATATATAACAACACCCATTCACGGTACATTACACATAAAGCACAGTTATAGTACACCTATAGATAACACACCATCTATTGAATAATGCAAAAATACTGTTAAATTACACATATAGAAAACCATTACCCATCATCTAAAGCATAACACATAAACTGTATATACACACTATAATAAGAAAACAACTCCCATCACTGTACATTACATATATATGTAAATTACACCTATTGGGGAAGATACCACCCATCAGTGTACAGTAATCACATATACTGTGTAAATAACAGCCGTATAGATAACACCACCATCGACGAGACATAACATCATGACAGAGATATTACACCTATAGATAGACACCTCAACCATCACTGAAATCAATACAGTAAATTTATATTACATCGCTATATATTAACACCCCCGATTCAGTGTAACATTGCACATATATTACTGTATATTTAAGCACCTACAGATACCGACACCGGTACCCCATCACGTGTAACATTTTGCACATATACTAGTTAATCACTCCTATAGGATGAACACCACCATCCACTGTAGCAATACACAAATAGCTGTATACTAACACAACTATAGATAGAACGTGACCTTCAATTCACTGTACTGTTCAAATAATACTTGTATGGATTACAGCCTAGTAGTAAAACGCTCATCACTAATACATAATACATATACTGTAAATTACATAAACCTATAGATCTACAATCCACAACACTATACAGTTTACAAATATACTGTATAATTATACCCCTATCGGATACCCAGCCCTAACACTAGTACATTACACATGAAGACTGTATATTACACCTAGTATATAACACTTCCCCAATCAACTGATACATTACACCTATACTGATATATTGCATCTAAAGATAACACCTCCCATCACAGTTAGCATTACAAATATACTGTGATAATTACACCTGTCGATAACTCTCATCACTATATATTATACAATATATAGCTGTGATATTACACAAATAGATAACACCCTATCACTATAACAATTACAAAAGTATACGGATTAAATTAAACCAATTAGATAAAGCACAGCATCTCACTAATACATTGACAAAAATACAGCATATAATACACTCATAAGATAGACAACCGACATCACTATACATAAACAAATATACTGTATATTAACACCTATAGATATACAATCCCACCGACAATTACAATTACACAAATACTGTATGATTACATCTTATAAGATACACAACACTATCATACACTGTACATTTACACATAAGACTGTATATTACACACCTAAATGATAACACCTGTCATCACTTGGAGGCATTCTACACATAGAAACTTGTAATATATTTAACATCTATAAGTTAAAGCTACCTTATCATCCACTGTACACGTACATCATATACTGAGTATATATAGCGACGTTTATAGCTCTACAGATAACAACCGTTTATTTTCCATCACGTAACATTACACATAAACAGTATAATATGAGATCTATCGATAGACAACCTCCCATCGTTGTACAATTTACAGGTATAAAGCTGTAGAATCTACACCTATAGAAATAACAACCCAGTCACTGTACAATCTTACACATATACTGGTATATTACACGCAATAGTATAGCACACATATGCGGCCGCTCGAAAGGTCTACTAGTACCATTATATATTATATTAAAGTATATAAATAATAATATATATATATACCACTACACACACACACACAACACAACACACACCACGTAAAATATTACACCTATAGATAACACCTCCAAGTGGCTGTATGAATTCTACACCTATATGATAACACTCCCATGCACGTACATTTACACATTAATAAGAATATGTACATTACCTCAAGATAACAACCATGCACTGTAAACATTACACATATTACGTGTATAATTACACCTAAGATAACAACCGATGCACTATGTGCAATATAAAACAGTTATACTGTAGTATTACACCTATAGATACACCCCCAACACTTGTACATTACACCATCACTGTATATTTACACCTATAGATAACACCTCCCATCACTAGTACACTACACAAAATAATATATTTACACCTATAGATAACATCATTCACTGTACATTAACACATATACTGATATTACCCTTAAAATAACACACCATCAGGTGAATACAATGCAACATAAGCATTAAAAAACACACAATAATAACAAACCCCATCACTGTAGCAGTAACACATATAACTGTATATAACACTTACAGATAACAATTCCTCCCCAATCACGTACATTACACATGATACGTGTATAATACAATATGATACCATCTATCGATAACAACCCTCCCATCCTGTAACATTAACACATATACTGTATAATACATCTAAAGAGATAACACCTCCAAACACTGTACATTATACGACATATCCTGTATTAAGTACATCTAAGAAAACACCGCCATCACAGTGTCACATTTTCACAAATACTGTAATATTACATCTATATGATAACAACGTCAGCACGCACTGTACATTACACATACACTTGTAATAGTACTCCAATAGATAAGCAATTTCCCCAACACTTGTAACATTACACATATACTTTAAGACATACACTATATAGCTAACAACTCCCATCACGGCACATTACAATTATGACTGAGCGTTATGTTAACCATAAAAATAACAACCTATCGACTGTACATTACACAGATACTATATATTCCACCTATAGATAACACTCTCCATCACTGTAAATATAACAAACATATACTAGTATAAACACCTATAGAGTAACATATTCCTCACAGATTAGCATGTACACATAAACTGATGATTTCTCACCTAACAGATAAACATTTCTCCATCAGCAGTACATATACACGATATACTGTATAATTAACACCAATAAAGAAATACACCCATACAATGTACAATAGACAACAAATACTGTATTATTTACACCTAAAGAGTAAACGACGTCCACTCAATGTGTGGGCCTTACATCCATATACCGGTATATAACAAACTAGATATTTAAAGATGACGATATCCGTCCTCCGATCAAAGTGTACATTTACACATAAACGTTTATATTACACCTTAAATAACAACCATCACTGTACATTTAACACAAATACCGTATATTACACCTATAGATAACACCCATCGCTGAACAGTTACACATTTACTGTAAAATACACCTCTAGGATAACAATATCTCCATCTACTTTACAATACACATAATTACTGTAAACCTAAAACTACAGTATAACACCACATATACCACTTTACACAAACACATAGAAACTTAAATGACCCCTATAAGTATAAAAAACCTTCCATCACGTTTACATTGACACATAATACTGTAAAATTACACCTATAGATAACAACACCCACCACTGTGTACATTACACATACATCCTGTATATTAACACCATAAGATTAACACACCGATCAGTGTATAATAGCAAATATACTTTATATTTACACACAATATATGATAACATTTCCCCTATCACTAAACATTACACATATACTGTTAAAATATGTACACTATATAGAAACAACTTCCATGCACTGTACATTACATATATACTGTATAGTTACACCTTATAGATAGCATCCCCCATCAGTTGTACGAATTACACATATACGTATTATAAACCTATAGATAACCACCTCCATTATCCATTCACTTGTTCAGTATAGCACACACACTTGGTATATTACACCTATAGAGTAGACACCTCCATCACTGGTAACATTACACAAACTGTATATTACACCAATAGATAACGACCCCATCAGTGTACTTGCATCATATAGCTGGTAAAATACACATATATCTAACACCCCCAAGCACTGGTACATTGTAAAACAGCACATACTACTGTAATATCACACCTTATAGATACCACCATGCCATCACTGTACATTACACATATACTGTACATCACAACTATAGATAACACCTGCATCACTGTACTTTACAAATATACTGTATATTACACCTATAGATAACCTCATCACTATACATAATACATATACTGTATATTACACCTATAGATAACAACCACATCACTATACATTACAAATATACTGTATATTACACCTATAGATAACAAGCCCATCACTATACATTACACATATACTGTATATTACACCTATAGATAACACCTCCCATCACTGTACATTACACATGTACTGGTAAATTTGGCATCTATAGATAACACCGTCCCAAACACAGAAACATTACAATAATACGGTATATGAACACCATGTAGATAACCTCCATCACTATACGAATTTAACATAATTCTTATATTCACACCTATATGATATAACAGCCCGTCACTAAACATTCAAATATAATCTGTGTAATTAATGCACCTATATGAATAGACAACCACATCACTAGATACATTACAAATATACGTAAATTACAACTATAGATAGGACAAACTCCATACAATACATTACACATAAACTGTATAGTTCTGGCATCAATGAGCGGGTGAACACCTTTGTCACTTTACAGAAACACTTATACTGGGTATATTACAGTCCTATCGATTAACACCTACCCCCCCCCCTTGTTCCTCACTGTACATTGACACATAGTGATCTGTGTTATATTACAACTATAAGATTAAACACCTTCATCACAGATACAAAATACACATAAATCGTGTATATATTACGATCTACTTATTAAGGACCACCTTCATCACTGTACATTACTACAAAACGTGATAATATTCTACATACTATAGATAACGACCTCCCATGTGTGCATCAACTGGTACATTACACTATACTGTAATTTACACTCTATAGTATAGACACCTGCCCATCATTGTGGCATTACACAATATAACCAAGTAATATTACACCTAAAGATAACACTCTGATCCCATCACTGTACATTCTACAGCATATACGTTACTATTACACCTAATAAATAACAACCATCACTTACCTTACACAAATACTGTATTATAACACCTATAGGATAACAAACCCTCAGTGTACATTACACATATACTTGAATATTGAAATATCGCTATTAGAATAACGACCGTCCAAATCACTGAACATTATATTTAAGAAAATTATATGTAAATATATATCATTAAGTATACTGTTAAATTACTACCTATAAAACACCTCATGCTGTAAATAATTTACACCCTAAGGATAACACCTCCCGTCTCAAGAACATTTACTACATATACTGTATAGTTACAGTCTATAGATAACACCGCCTGTCTCTGATACAAACACAGTAACGTATATTAGATCTAAATAGTAAACACCACCATCGACAGTAAATTACACATAAACGTAATATAACACCTATAGACTAACAACCAGTCACTAGAACATTAACACATATACTTTATATAACACTACAGATAACACCTCCAATCACTGATACATAGTATATATATATATAGTATATATATATTATTTTGTATAATATATATAGTTAAAGTATATATATAGTACACACACACCACACCCACTCACACGTCAAACATTATACACCTATAGAATAACCCCTCCAATGCTGTATTTACACGCCTATATGGAATAACACCCATCAGTTGTAGCATAGCTCATATACTGTAATTAACAACGCTATATATAACACCTTTCATCACTGTACATTACACATAGTGATCGTGATATAAATACACCTTATAAATTACACCCATGCAGCAGTGCATTTACACATATACTGTGTATTACACCTATAATAAACCCCCAACAACTGTACATTAACACACATAAACTGTTATGATTACACCTAAAGATAACACCTCCCATCACTGTACACTGACACAAATAATATAATTACACCTATATATACACACCATCCACGTGTACATATACACATATACGGTATGTTTGTATCACTATTAGATAACACACTCTTCTTCGCACCATGCAGTGGACAATGCCACCTATTCATTATATTACCAGTACCTATAACAAAACAACCCCATCACTGTAGCATTACACATATACTGTATATTACACTTAACAGTATAACAATTCCCATCACTGTACAATACTACATATACTGTAATTTGTTGCATCTGTATAGATTAACACCAGTCCCATCACGTTGTACATAACACATATACTGTATAATACATTCTATAATATACTACCTCCCATTCACATGTACAATTTACCCATATACTGTATAATACATCTATTATGAATAGACACCGTGCTCCAACACTGTACATTACACATATACTGTATTATTTACATCTATAGTAATACAACCACACACTGAACAGTTTCACATACGGCTGTTATTATTACACCACTATAGGATAATCAATTTCCCATCTAACTTGTACATTACACATATACTGTATGATTGCATCTATAGGTAACACCGTTCCCATCACTGTACATAACACAAAAACTGTAAATTAACACTAATAGATTACAACTCCCCGATCACTGTCACATTACAATATACTTGTAAAGATAGCACCGTAAGAGTATAAGCACCGTGCCCATCACTGTACAATTACACATATACTGTAGTAATACACCTAGTAGAAAACAACCCATCACTGTTGTCATTACACAAGATACTAATATAGTTCCACCTATAGATGAACACTCCCCTCACTGAGCAGATACACATTATAGCGTATATTATAAACCTATAGATAAAACAAATGTTCCCATCACTTTACCAGTTACGAAAAATAGCTTGTATATATACACCTATGGAAAACATTTCCCATCACTTGAAACATATCCGCTATAAACTGTATATATCACCTATAGATAACAGCCCCATCACAATGTACATATACACAAAAACTGTATATTACATCCCCCCTTAGGTAACCACACCTTTCAGACATCAATCACTGAGTGAGCATTACACAAATACTGAACATTACACCTATAGATAACACCCATCACTGTACATTACACATAAACTGTATATTACACCTATAGGTAACACCTATATATAACACCCCAACACTTGTAACATTGACACGCTAAACAGGTATAAAAACAGCCAAAAGTAACACCTTCCAATATCTATTTATGCATTACAAATATACTGTAAATATACACACCAAAATCATCACCCATCACTGTACATGGACAAATATAACTTGTATAGTTATTGAAACCTATAGATAAAACCGACCCATCACTGTACATTATACAAGTATTGTATATTATAACAACTATGAGATAACAACTCCATCACTGTGCATTACACATATACTGTATATTACACCTATAGATAACACCTCCCATCATTGTGCATTACACATATACCGTATATTACACTCACAAAGATAACACCACCCATCACATGTTACATTAGACACATATACTTGTTATTGATTACACCTTAGAAAACAACTACATACACCGTAGCGCATTACACATATACTGTATATTACACCTATAGATAACACCTCCCATCATTGTGCATTACACATATACGGTATATTACACCTATAGATAACACCTCCCATCACGGTACATTACACATATACGGTATATTACACCTATAACTAACAACCATCACTGTACATTACACTATACTCGTATATTAACCTATAGAAGAACACCCAGCGCTGTACATTACCACATTTACTGTGTATATATTACACCTATAGTGAAAACATTTCCCATCACTGTTACATATACACATAACCTTATATTAAACCTACAGATAACACCCACTCAACTATACAATACACATATACTGTATATGATACACCTATAGATAAAAACTTCCATCGGACGTTCACATTACACGATATACTGTATATTAAACCTATAGATTAACACACCCATCACTGTACATTACCACATACTACTGTATAAAACAACTCTATAGTATAACAACACCATCAGTGTATAATGCAATAATAACATTGTATATATCGAGACCCGATAGATAACGTATCTCCCTATCACTGGATACATTACACAGTAAACTGAAGTATTAGCACTTATAGATTAACAACTGCCCATCACGATGTACATTAACATAAATATTCGTGATATATGGATTACCCCTATATATAACACTCCCATCACATGTACATTTACACAATATTGTGATATAGCACCTAAATATAACACCTCATCACTGTAACATTTACACATATACTGTATATGACACTAATTGATAAACACCTCCCATCGGACTGTACATTACAACAAATGTATATATCACAAACCTAAGAGAAAACACCCCATCATGTACATGCACATAATATCTGTATATTTACCACATATGATAACACTCCGACCTCACTGAGTATCGATTGCACACATACGGTTGAATATCACTACCTATATGATAACACCTCCAACACTGTACAATAGCACAGTATAACTAGTACAGACACAACTATAGATAATCACCTGCATCACTGTACTTTTACAAATATGACTGTGAAAGACACCTAGAGAATAGACCTACAATAGCCACTTACATGAATACATTATACTGAATATATATACAACCTATAGATAACAACCCGACATCACTATATCATAACAAATAAACAGTAAATTACACCATAGATAAACAAGCCCATCACTATACATTACACATATACTTATATGTACACACCTATATAGTAAACACCTCCCATCACTGTACATTACACAAATACTAGTATATTCGCATCTATGATAGACTATCACCCATCAACTGTTACATTTACATATATACTTTATATTACACGCTTTAGATAAACCTTCTCACTATACATATACAATATACAGTTATATTACACCTATAGTAAAACACCTCAGCTCACTGTTTCATTAAGCAAATATCGTTATATGTTAACTAAACCTATATAAAAAAACACTCCATCACTATACAATACAAATATACAGTATACATACACCTAAAGATAACAACGCACATCACTATACATTACAAATAATACTGTATTCATTGAACACCTAATATATATACAATCCCAACACTATACGATTACACATAAACTAGTATCCATTGCATCTATAGATAACATCCACCCATCACATGTACAATACACATTATACTGTATAGTTACATCTAAAATGAAAGACACCTGTCAGTCACTTGAACATCTACACAATATAGCTGTAATATCTTACATCTATAGATAACACCTTCATCACTGTCATTACCTTAACAGTAAATACATCTATAGATAACACCGTTCATCACGTGTACATTACACATATACTGTATATGAAACACCTATACGATAACGGTACCCATCAACCTGTACATTACACATAAACTGTTATATGTACTTCTATCGATAACAATCCACTCTCAACACCAACACGGAGGATGAGGAAAAGAGGAGCAGGATTGTTAACTATAGATGTAGTATATACAGTAAATGTGTATTGTACGATTGCGATGATGGTGTATCTATAGTGTGTATAACGGGTATATGATAATGTACAGTGATGACGAGTGTTTAACTAACTATGATAGGGTTAAATATACGAGAATATCTGTAAGTTTACAGTGATGAAGTTGTTAACATAGATGTGAATATAACATTAAATGTTGTAATGTAACAGTGGATGAAGGTGTTAACTATAATGTAATAGTACAGTACATGTGTAATGTACAGGGATGTGTATGTTGTTATCTATAGATGGCAGAAATACAGTAAGCATTTTAAATAGTGTAATATTTGAAGGGATTGGTTAACTATAGTGTAATATTACAGTAAATCTTTGTTAAATGTTGAAAGTGATGTGTTTGTTAGCTATAGGTTGTATTATACAGTATATTATGTAATGATAGAGTGTAAGGATGTTATACTAATATGGTTGATAAATATAAGTAACCTGTAGTATTTGTAATGAACAGAGCGAGATGGGGTTTTATCTATAGTTGTAATAAACAGTATATGTATAAATGTATAGTGTGATTGAGGTGTTATCGTACAGGTTTTAAGAAACAGTATATATTATGTAAATTGTGTACATGTGATGTGAAGGTGTTATCTATAGAGTGCGAATATACAGTAAATTGTAATGTATCCGTCGATGTGTAGGTGTTTAATAATATAGGGTTGTAAGTAAATACAGTATATGTGTACAATGTTATATAGTGAAGGGCATTTGTTTAGTCTATAGTGTAATATACAGGTATATATTGTAAAGTATAGTGATGTGGTTGTTTATACTATATGTGTAATAAACAGTATAATGTATTATGTATAGTTGATGGGAGGTTCTCATCGTAGGTGTAATACACATATATTATGTAAAGTACATGATGCAGGTGTTATCTATAGTGTGATGCTACAGTAACTTGATGTAAATATACAGTGCGATGGAGGTGTTACTAAAGTGTTATATACAGTAATTGTGCAAAGTACAGATGATGGAGGGGGTGTGTTATCTATATGAGTGTAAGAACAACAGTAATAAGTTCAATGTACACATGATGGGTTGGTTATCTATATGTGTAATTTACCAGATATGTGGTAATGTAGCAGTGATGGGATGGTGGTTAGTCTTATGGTTGGAAATAACAGTATATGTGTAATGTAACAGATGGCATGGAGGTGTTATATAATAGGGTAAATATACAAATATATTTGTTAAAGAACCGTGATGGGGAGTGTTAACTATAGGAGTAAAATACAGTATATATGTAAAGATATCAGTGATGGGGAGGTTGTTTTATCTATAAGTTTAATATACGATACATGTGTAATTAAAAAGCAGATGGTAAATGTTATGGCTAGTAGTGGGAGAAAATAAATAAGTTTCAATATACACTGATGTTAGTGTATCTATTAAGAGCGTACTAGTCCAGGTGTATGTCTGTACATGTGTACAGTGATGTGATTTTGTTATCTAGTAGTGTAAGTAATACAGTAGATTTAGGTAATGTAACGCTGTTGGAATTTTTGATGATACTATAATTTGTAAAAATACAGTAAAATGTAGAAATGTAAAGTGTGTGGGTGTTTACAACTGTAGAGTTTAATATACAGTATATTTGTACATTTGATAAATGAATGGTGAAATGTTAAACTATAGTTTGTAATGATACAAGTAAAATTTATGTAATGTGTAGCATGCGATTGTTTTATCTATGAGGTGTAGATATACTGAGATATAGTGTAACTGTACAGATGATGGTTTGTTAGTTTATATGTTGTAATATGTACCGTATATAATTTGTAATGTACCGTGATGGGAGGGTTATCTATAGGTGTAAATATACCGTATATTTTAGCTGCACAGATGATGGGAGGGTGTTTATCTATATGGTGTATAATATACAGTATAAGTGTAATTCACAGTGATGTATTGTTTATCTAAACGTGTAGTAATATACAGGTATATATGTGTAATGTACAGTGATGGGAGGTGTTATCTATAGGTGTAATATACGGTATATGTGTAATGCACAATGATGGGAGGTGTTATCTATAGGTGTAATATACAGTATATGTGTAATGCACAGTGATGGAGTTGTTATCTATAGGTGTAATATACAATACATGTGTAATGTACAGTGATGGGAGGTGTTATCTATAGGTGTAATAATATACAGTATATTTGTAATGTACAGTGATGGGTGTTATCTATAGGTGTAATATACAGTATATTTGTAATCTAAATAGATGGAAGGTGTTACCTATAGGTGTAATATACAGTTTATGTGTAATGTACAGTGATGGGTGTTATATATAGGTGTTACCTATAGGTGTAATATACAGTTTATGTGTAATGTACAGTGATGGGTGTTATCTATAGGTGTAATGTTCAGTATTTATGTAATGTACAGTGATGAAAGGTGTTACCTATAGGTGTAATATACATGTTATAGATTGTAATGTGTACAATGAATGTGATGATAATCTATAGGTGTAATATACAGGGTATATTTTCTGAATGTAACAGTGATGTATGAAATGGAGATACCTATGAGGGGTAATATACAGTATTATTTGTAAATGTACAGTGATGGGAAAATGTTATCTATGAGGTGTTAAAATACGAGTATAATGTGTAATGAATCAGTTGCAGATGGAAGTGTAATCTATAGGTGGAAAATATAAGTAACTGTGTAATAGCACAGTGGATGGTTGAATCTTAGTAAGTGTAAATATATCAGTATAGTGTGTAAGTACAGTTGATTTGGAGGGGGAGGAGAGTGTTATCTGATAGGTGTAATATACAGTATATATGTAATGTCTGCAGTTCTATGTGGAGAAGTTGTTATCTATACGTGTAATATCATCACAGTATAGTGTAGATGTTACAGTGTGTAGTGTGTTTATCATAATGACAACATACAGTTATATGGTAATGTACAGTCTGATGTGAATTGTTATCTATAGGGTGTAATATACAGCGAATGTGTAATGTACAGTGGTGGTTGTTATCTATAGATGTAATATACAGTATATGTGTAATGTACAGTGATTGGTAGGTGTTATTTAAAGGATGTATTCTACAGTATAATTTGTAATGTACTGGATTGGAGTGTATATCTATAGGTGTAATATACAGTATATGTGTAATGTACAGTGATGGGAGGTGTTATCTATAGATGCAACATACAGTATATGTGTAATGTACAGTGATGGGAATTGTTATCTGTAAGTGTAATATACAGTATATGTGTAATGTACAGTGATGGGGTTGTTATGTATAGGTGTAATATAAAGAATAGGTGCATTGTACACTGATGGTGTGTTATCTAATAGTGTAACATAACAGTAGTATGGTTGTAAATTACAGTGATGGATGATAATCTATAGAGTGTAAAATATATTATTTTGTGTAAGTTGTGTACATGAAGGAGTGTTATCAATAGGTGTAATAAACAGTACTAAGTGTAATGATAAGTGGTAGGGGGATATCTATAAGGTGTAATGACACAGTATATGTGTAATGCAACAGTGGACAGGGGTGGCATCTAAAGGTTGTAGATAAACAGTATAAGTAGTAAAGTACAGTGATGACAGTGTGTTATCTATAGGTGTAAGAAACAGTATATGTTCAATGTACACTGATGGGTTGTTATCTATAGGTGTAATATACAGCATTGGAGGTGTTATCTATAGGTGTAATATACCGTGTGTGTGTGTTTTGTGTTGTAGAGTATATATATATCTATATATATATATATAGTAATATATATATATTAAAATATAAATAATATATATAATGTACAGATATTGAAGGTTTTATCTATAGGTGTAATATACAGGAATATGTGTAAGTTGTACTGATTAAGGGTTGTTATCTATAGGTGTTATATACAGTATATGTGTAATTTACAGCGATGGAGGTGTTATCTATAGATCTAATATACAGTTTATGTGTAATGTACAGTGACGGAGGTGTTATCTATAGAAGTAAAAAACAGAAGAATTAGTGATAATGTACAGTGTACGGGGCGAGGTGTTTATCGCATAGGTTAAATACAGCATGGGAGGAGTGTATAATCATAAGTGTTTAAGTAGACAGTATATATATAGTGATATTTACATATAATAGTATATATTTAAAATGAACAGTGATTGGAGGTGTTATCTAAAAAGGTATATATTACATAATAATGTGTAATGTAACACTGATGTGTTGTTATCTTATAGGTGGTAATATACAGTTATATGTGGGTAAAGAACAGTGATGGGTGTGTTTTATTATATAAGTGTAATATACCAGGAATATGTGAAATGTACAGTGAATGGGAGGGTGTTATCCTATAGGTATTGTAATAATACGGTAATAATTTGTAATGCACAAACGATGGAGGTGTTATCTAAAGTGGTAATATACGAGAAAAAGTGTAATGATACAGTGATGGGAGGTGTTATCTAATAGATTGTAATATACAGAATATTGTGTAAATGTACAGTGATGTAAGGTGTTTATCCATAGATGTAATAGTACCGTAGTAGTATTTAATTAGTGGTTTACAGTTGATGAGAGGGTTTTATCACAGAATGTAAAATACGTTCTAGTATGTGTAATGAAACAGTGGATGAAGGTGTTATCTATAGATGTAATATACATATAAGTGTATGTACAGTACAAAGGATTTAATCTATAGATGCAATATACCAGTATATGTGTAATGTAAATGAATGGGATTGTTATCTATAGGGTGTAATGAACATATATTTTGTAAAGTATAGTGAGTGTGGTTGTTATCTATATTGCATTATACATTATATTTGTAATGTATAGTGATGTTTAGTTTATCTATAGTTTTAATATAAATGTTAAAAGTATAGATGTAAGTGATGAGGTTATCTTACAGGTGTAATATACAGTTAATATTTGTTAATGTACAGTGAGGGATGGTTGTTATCTATAGATGCAATATACAGTATATTTTTGTAAATGGAACGTGATGGGAGGTGTTATCTTCTAGGTTAATATACAGTATAGAGTTTAATGTAATAGTGATAGGGCTTGTATCTATACTGAATATACAGTATATTTGTATGTAAAGTGATGTTGGTGTTATCTACAAGGTGTATATATACATATATGTATATGTAATACGTGATGAGGTTATCTATTATGGTGTAATTCATACAGTATATTATGTAAAGTACCAGTGATAGCAGGTGGTTAACTATAGCTTGTTGGATGTACATTAATATTGTGTAAATGTACAGTGATGGAGGTGTTATCTATAGGTGTGATATACAGTATATGTGCAATGTACAGTGATGGGGGTGTTATCTATAGGTGTAATATACAGTATATGTGCAATGTACACTGATGGGGTGTTATCTATAGGTGTAATATACAGTTTGTGTAATGTACAGTGATGGGAGGTGTTATCTATAGGTGTAATATACAGTATATGTGTAATGTACAGTGATGGAGGTGTTATCTATAGGTGTAATATACAGTATATGTGTAATGTACACTGATGGGGTGTTATCTATAGGTGTAATATACAGTATATATGTCATGTACAGTGATGGGAGTTGTTATCTATAAGTGTAATATACATGTATTATGTGTAAAGTAACGTGTGATGGGAAATGAGTTATCTTATAGTGTGTAATATAAAGTATATTGCATTATACACAGATTGTGTGTTATATTATAGGTGTAATATACAAGTGTAAGTGTAATGGTACAGTGATTGGATGGTTGTTATCTATAGGTGTAATAGTACAGTATAGTGTTGACATGTAGACTGATGGATAGTTTTATATCTATATGGTGGTAATAACAGTATATAGTTAATGTAAAAGTGGTGGGTGTTAATCTGTAGGTTAAATATCAGTATATGTGATAATGTAAAGTGATTGGAAATGTTATCTATAGGTGTAATATACGAGTAAATGTGTAATGTACAGACTGATGGGTGTATCTATAGGTGTGTAAATTAACTGGTATAGTGTGTAATAGTACAGTGATTGTAGTGTTATTTATAGTGTAATATACCGTAAATTTTTAATGTACAGTGAAAGGAGGTTGTTATCAAAGTTGTAATATACGGTAATATGTGTAATGCACAATGAAGTGATGTGTTATTATAGGTGTAATAACAGTAATGGTGTATATGTACATTGATGGTTGTTAACTAAAAGTCTGTAAAAATACAGTATATTGTAATGTACAAGTGATGGTAAATGTTAATCAAGTAGGTGTAGATATACAGTATAAGTGTAATGCTAACAGTGCTGGGAAAAGTTATCTATAGGTGTAATATACAGTATATGTGATAATTAACAGTGATGTTGGTGTATGTGTTATCTATTATGTTGGAAAAATATATTATCTATTGTAAGTGTACAGTGAATTGTTGTTATATCTATAGGTGTAATCTATACAGTGAAAATGGGTATATGTATGCCTGAGTGAGTGGAGAGTTGTTAATCTAAAAGTGTAAGTTTACATAGACTTTGTAAAGTACATTCGATGGGTAATTGTTAACTAAAGATAGTAATATACAGTTGGTATTGTGTAATGACCAGTGGTGTTGTTTGATCTAAGATGAAATATAAAGCAGTATAATGTGTTAATGTTACAGATGATGTGGGAGTGTATCTAAAGATGTATAATAACAGGTATATTGTGTAATGATACAAGTGATGGAGTGGATTGTATCTATAGATTGAATAATACATGATATATGAGTAATGTACAGGTGATGGGGAGTGTCGTTGATCTACTATATTTAATATGACAGATAGTGGTACTGGTACAGTGATGGTGTAAATTCTGTGTCATCTGAATTGTGTAATGACTACAGTATAGGATTTTAATGTACAGTTGAAGGGTTTGTTACTATATTTGTTAAGTATATAAGCATTATGATTGCATGTGTTACACTGATGAGTTGTGTTATCTATAAGTGTAATTAGATACATGTAATATTGTGTAATGTACAGTGATGGATGTTATCCTATAGGTGTAAAATATCATATTTGGTTATTGTAGCAGTGATGGGGAGGTGTTAACTATAGGTGTAATATTACAGTATAATGTGTAATGTATAGTGTGAGGCGGTATCTATAGGTGTAATACACAGTATATTGTTTAATGCACTGTGAAGGGTTTGTGTAATCTATAGGGTGTAATATACATAAATTTGTAATTGTACAGGTGATTGTATTGTTATCTATAGCGTGTAATATACAGTGAATAGTGTGTAATTGGGCGAGTGATGGTGGGAAGATGTTGTGTATCTATAGGTGTAATAAGTACAGCAATGGATGTGATAGGTGTTAATCTATAGTGTGTAATAAACCGTGGGTGTTGTGTAGTGAGTTTTTGTATGGAGTGTTCGTTGTTTAGAATATATAAGTTATTATATAATTATGATATATATATAAGTATATATAGATTGAGAGCGAGTGAGATTGTTGAGTGTGTGTTATCTATAGGATGTAGATATAACGAGTATTGTGTAAAGTGAACAGAGTGGTTATGGGTTGGTTATCTATAGGGGTGGTAAAATACAGTAAACCTGTAGTGTTAGTCAGTCCGATGGAGGTGATTATCGATAAACAAATAAGTAGCATTATATATGGAGTAATGTTGATCAGTTATGGAGGTGTTGAATCTATAAGATGTAAATAGGTACAGTATATGTTAGGTGTAACAGTGATGTATAGTAGTTTTACCGATAGATGTAATATACAGTAATGAGAGTAGATGTAATTGTAAGCAGTGATCGAAGGGTGTTATATCTATAGGTTGTAATAAACAGTAATATGTGTGTAATGTACAGTGATGAATGGTGGTTAGACTATAGATGTAATGAGGTAACGAGTAGTATGTGAATGTATTGTGTGTGATGGTGGATTGTGTTAATCTATATGTGTAATATACAGTATTATATGTAATGTAAAGTGGATGATGGGTTAGTTATCGTATTAGGTGTATTATTTGACAGTAAAATTGTAATGTATAGGTGATGTGGTGTGTATATCTATAGGATGTTAATATACCGGTATGATTTGTACATGTATATTGATGTTTTGTTATCTATCGGTGACAAATATACTTATAAGTATGAGAATCTAAAGTATGAGGTTATCTACATGGGTTTAAGTATACAGATATATTTATGTAATGTACATGGGGTGGAATATTGTGTTGTAGTGTTATCTTAGATGCAATATACAGTATATTAGTAATGAACATTGATGGGATGTGTTCAATATAGGTGTAATATACATTATAGTGGTTGTGTAAGTATAGTTGAAGTGTTCTTTTGTTATCAATAAGGAGTGAGAAAATACATAATTTGTAGATATGTTATATGTGTGATGTTGAGGTTGTTATCTATAGGTGGTAATAATACAGTATAAGTCTATTAATTATAGTTGATGATTTTATCTCAAGTTATAAAATACACAAGTTATTAGTGTAAAGTACACAGTTGAATTGCATGTGGGTGAGTAGGTATCTATAGATTATGGAGATTATACAGTTAATATTGTTGTAGATGTGACAGTGAGTGTGAAGTTGTTATCTCTATATGGTGTGATTTACAGTGATTGTATGCAATGTACATGATGTGGGTGTTATCTATAGGTGTGATATACAGAATATGTGTCAATGTTACACTGAGAAGGTGTGTGTTTTCATAGGTGAGTTAATATACAATTTCTGTAATGTAACAGTGAGTATGGGAGGTTGTTATCTATAGGTGTAAAAGAACATTAATCTAGTGAGTAATGTACCAGTGAATGTAGTTTTAAATCTATAAGGAGTTGATGGAACATAATACAGTAAATTTGTGTAATGTAGTCAGTCTGATGTGGTAGTTATCTAAATGTGTATAAGAGAACAGAAAAGAAATTTTTCATGTACAGTTGAGATGTGGACGTTTTTTATCTAATAATTGTTAATAATACATGTATATAGTGTAATTGTAAAGTGATGGGAAATTTTATCTGAATAGGAGTAATATAAAGAATATATTCTATGTAATACACTTAAGTATAGTAATCAAAAGGAGTAGGAGATATACAGCTGTCAATGATGTATATGTGACTAGTTGAATGGGATGTGTTTTATCGTATAGGCTGTAATAATAAGAGTAAAGTTTATAAATGTAACGTGATGGTGAAGGTTTATATATCAAGTAAGTGTTGTATTATAACATGGTATATGTGTATATAATGTGTGTTGGGTGTTATCTGTCGTGTGTTGAATATACATATATATGGATGGACTGTAAAGTAGATGGTAAATTTTTAATCTATAGGTGTAATATAGCAGTAAATAATCTGTGAATGAACAGTCGAGTGGGTGATATCTTATAGGTATAGTAATATATAGCAGGTAGTAATGTTTTTATTAATGGAACCGGTGATGGACTGTGTTATTTATATAGGTGATAATATACCGTAATATGTATTTAATTGTACAGTGATGGAGGTGTTATCTATAGGTTAAGTAAGTAACTAGTAAATTGTGTAATTGCCCAATGAATTGGTTTAGGTGTTATCTATAAGGATGTAATGAAACAGTATATTTGTGTACAATATTGACAATGATGGGTTTAGGGGTCTGATAGGTGTAATAATACAGGTAAAAGTGTTATAATGTATCTACGGTGATGGGAAATTTTATTCTTTAGATTAAATTAGTTACCGTATATGTGTAAAGTGTTACAGTGAATGGAGAAATGTTATCTATAGTTGTATGAATATAGCGCTAGTTATATGTTTAATTTACAGTGATGGAAATTGTTATCTATAGGGTGTAATATAGCAGTATATTTAGTAATTACAGTGATGGAGTGTATATCAAATGAGGAGGAGATAGAATATATCTGATGTTAATGGTACAGTGGATTGGTTGTTTTAATATAGGATGTAATGAAAACAGTTTATAAAGTGAAATGTGCCGTTGATTGGAGTTTTTGGATATCGTAATAAGTGTAATATTACAGTATATGTTTAAGTGTACAGTGATTGGAATTGATTTATTCTAAATAGTGGGATAAACGGTGTAGTGTTTAAATGTACAGTGGAGTGGTTGTTATCTATAATGTATATGACAGTATAGTGTGGTAATGTACTAGTGATTTAGATTTATCTATATATGATGTATTATGACAGTATATGTGTAATGTACATATGTATGGATGTCTACTATAGAATGTATTTACAGTAAATAGTGAAATGTACATTGATGGGGAGGTTGTTAGCTAATAGGATTGTAATATACAGATATTAAGGAGTGTTTTAAAATGTACAGTGAAGGGTAAATTGTTAACTGTAAGGTGTTATATATGTAACAGTAAATATGTATAAAATTATACAGTGAATGGGTGAGTTGTTCGTAGTATATGGTGGTACAATAGAAAAGTCATGATTTGCAAAGTAACACTAGAGGTTGGGTTATCTATACGTGTTAATATACATTATATGTGAGTAATGTACAAGTGATTGTGATGTAATTCTGATAGGTGATGTTAAAATATAGTGTAATTATGGTTGTGAGTAGTCGCATGTAGAATGTAGGTTATGTGTTATTCTATATGTGTAATATACAGTATAATTGTAATGTACATTTAGGGTTGGTGTAGTGGATTATCTAACAGGTGAGAAATACACAGGTAAATTGTATAATGCACAGTGGGATGGGTGGGTATATCTACTAGGTGTAATATACAGTATTATGTGAAATTATACAGTAGATGGTATGTTTAATTCTATAGGTGATAATCATTCAGGATAAGTGTATAGATAGACATTGTAAGGGTATGTGGTTATTGTATCTATAGGAGTTAAATATACATGCCTTTGGAGGTGGTGAATCTATAGGTGAGTAAAAAACTCTTTGTGTGTGTGTTGTAGTGTGGTGTGTGTATATATAAATATATATAATACCTAGTAACTAAATAATATATAGAGAATGTACAGTGATGGTTGTTCTCTGTAGGTGCAAGTATTAAGTAAGAAGTTACTGAAATAAGTGTAACTGACTTATGGTGAGTTGTTTCAAATACTGCCCCCACGTTACATTACACATATACTGTATATTTACACCTAAGAAAAAACACCCATCACTGTAAATTACCATAACGTAATTACACCCTTTTAACACAACCCTCATGTAAAATCAAAATTACTTTATATTACACCATAATAACTTTCCCTATTCATTACATTTAAACTATACTGTATTTACATTAGATAAAAACTCCTCACTGTAAAATTACAAAACTGTATATTACACCTTAATAAACCCTCAGTGTACTTACACATATACTGTAATTACACCTTAGATAACCCTCCATCACTGTACATTTTACATTTAAAAGTATATTACCCTATAGATAACACCCCTCACTGACATTACAAAAATGATTTAACCTTTAATAAAACCCCATAGTGTAATTGACATTCGTATATTCCCCCTATAGATAACACCCCCATCCTGTACATTGCAATAAATGTATACACCCTATAGATAACCCTCCTCAAAGACTTAAAACAAAAACGTAAACACAATATAGATAACACCTTCTCACGTACTTTTCAAAAACGTGTATTACACCCCAGAATAAACTCATCACTTACATAATACATATACTGTTATTACACCTTTAAAAATAACCAACCACATCACTAACATTTCAAAAATACTGTATATTTCCCTATAGTAACAACCCATCACTTTAAAAATTTCACATAAACTGTAATACACCCTATAAAATAAAACCTCCCATCACTGTAATTTCACATACTTTTAAATTTCATCTAAAGATAACACTCCCCTCATGTACTTAAAATATACGTATTTTTCACCTGTAGATAAACCCCATCATTTAAAATTATACTATAAATGTAATTTCACCTATAGTAACACCCCTCACTTACATTACAAATAATGGGTATATTACACCAAAAAATAACACCCAACTTTAAAAATTACAAATATACTTAAAAATACACCCATAGATAAAAACCCATCACTATACATTACAAATTTTACTGTAATTACACCTATAGAAAACAATCCCACCAAATACAAAATTTCACAATTTTCTGAATTACATCTAAGAAACCTTCATCATGAATTTACACATATACTGATTTACCCATAGATAACACCTTCATCCTGTACATTCACAATAAAAGTTATTACTCTATATAACACCTTTATCACTTACACACCCAAAAAAAGTATATTACAACTTAGATAACACCTCCATCAGTACATTTCACATAAACGAATTAGATCTATAATAAACCTCCCCTCGGTGTACATTACGGGGAACTGTATATTACCCTTTGATAACAAACCTCACTGTACTTACACATTATGTATATTAACCCATAGATAAAAACCCCTCACGTCATTATAATTATATATATATATAATAATAATATATATACACACACACACACCACACCACACAACACGGTATATTTCACCTTAGATAACACCCCAAAGTGTATTTACACCTATAGAAACACCCACATGTACATTACACAATTTTGAATATTAAACCTTAGTAACAACCTACTGTACATTACACATTACTGATATTACACCTATAGATAAACCCTTTACTGTGCATTAAAAATACGTGATTTCCCTATAATTTTAAACCCCCAAATGTACATTACACAATACGTAAATTTAAACCTAAGAAACACCTCCCCTCACTGTACCTACACAAATAATTTAAATTTTACCCTATAGATTTAAAACCATCCTGTACTTTTACATATGAATTAATTTAAATTTTTTTTTTTTTTTTTTTTTTTTTTTTTTTTTGGGGGGGGGGAAAAACCCTCCATCACTGTTTCTTTTTACTATCTGTATAATCATTATAGATAAAAACCTCCATCAATGTAAACATTTTAAAAAAATATGTATAATTACACTTGATAAACCTCCCTCACTTCATTTAAAAAATACTGTTATTACACTAAGATAACAAACCCCACTTACATTACAATAACCCGTATATTCCCTTAGATAAAAACCCATCACTTACTTACAAATTACTGTAATTAAAACTTTTAGTAACAAATCCCATCCCACATTACTTATACGTATATTCATATAATAAAAAAACCCCCCTGTACATTTAAAAAAACTTATATTCCCCCCTATAGAAACACCCCCCCTCACTGTAATTACACTTTTAAATGTATATTACACTATAGAAAAAATTTCCCCAAAATGTACATTTCACATATACTGTTTTTTCACCTAATTTTCATTTCCTCACTGACATTACACTACTGTTTTACCCCTATAGATAACACCCTCAATGTACATTACACTATATGTATTTACACCTATAGTAACACCTTTCCCCCTCATTGTATTACACTTCCCTATATTACACCTATGATAACACCCCCCTCACTGTACATTACACAAAAAGTTATTACACCCATAAATAAAACCATCATTACTTACAATATTCCGTATATTCACCTATAAAACACCCATCGCGTACATTACCTTTTTCTGTATTTCCCATAAAACTTTTCCCCTCACTTTTTCATTACACATATATGTATATTAAACCCACAGTAACACCCACCCCTTTCATTACCCCCCCCCCCCCCCCCCCCCCCCCCCCCCCCCCCCCCCCCCCCCCCCCCCCCGCCGGCCCCCCCCCCCCCCACCCCCCCCCCCCCCCCCCCCCCCCCCCCCCCCCCCCCCCCCCCCCCCCCCCCCCCACCCCCCCCCCACCCCCCCCCCCCCCCCCCCCCCCCCCCCCCCCCCCCCCCCCCCCCCCCCCCCCCCCCCCCCCCCCCCCCCCCCCCCCCCCCCCCCCCCCCCCCCCCCCCCCCCCCCCCCCCCCCCCCACCCCCCCCCCCCCCCCACGCCCCCCCGCCCCCCCCCCCCCCCCCGCCCACCCCCACACCCCCCCCCCCGCCCCCCCCCCCCAAAACAAAAAAGGGCGAAAAAAAAAAAGAAAAAAAAAAAAAAAAAAAAAAAAAAAAAAAAAAAAAAAAAAAAAAAAAAAAAAAAAAAAAAAAAAAAAAAAAAAAAAAAAAAAAAAAAAAAAAAAAAAAAAAAAAAAAAAAAAAAAAAAAAAAAAAAAAAAAAAAAAAAAAAAAAAAAAAAAAAAAAAAAAAAAAAAAAAAAAAAAAAAAAAAAAAAAAAAAAAAAAAAAAAAAAAAAAAAAAAAAAAAAAAAAAAAAAAAAAAAAAAAAAAAAAAAAAAAAAAAAAAAAAAAAAAAAAAAAAAAAAAAAAAAAAAAAAAAAAAAAAAAAAAAAAAAAAAAAAAAAAAAAAAAAAAAAAAAAAAAAAAAAAAAAAAAAAAAAAAAAAAAAAAAAAAAAAAAAAAAAAAAAAAAAAAAAAAAAAAAAAAAAAAAAAAAAAAAAAAAAAAAAAAAAAAAAAAAAAAAAAAAAAAAAAAAAAAAAAAAAAAAAAAAAAAAAAAAAAAAAAAAAAAAAAAAAAATTTCCCCATAAAAAACCCCATCCCTGTACATTTCCATAATGTTAAAAACTATGAACACCTCCCTCCTGTAATTACACATAATGTATATTACATTTTTGTAACACCCCATGTCATTTCACATTTCCCCGTTTTTACCCTTAAAACCCACACTGTAATTTCACAATACTGTAAAATACACTTTTTAGATAAAACTCCCATCACCACATTACATTTAGTAATTTCACCCATAGAAAACAACCTCACTGTAATTACAACAAAACTTATTTCACCCATAGAAAAAACCCCATCAGTAAATTAAAACTGTTATTACACCTATAATAACACCCAAACATGTACATTAAAACCCAATACTGATATTACACCTACAGATAACATTTTTCCCTCATGTACATTACAATATTCTGTAAATTTTTCCCCTTTGATAACCCCCCTCAATGTAAATTTAACAATATACGTAATTCCCCTTAATAAAACCTCCCTCATTTTCATTTCACTTTAGTTATACACCCTTTTTAAAAACCTCCCACCTGTCATTACACATATAGTATATTTCACCTATAAAAACAACACACGTACATTTAAAAATACCATATTACACCTATTGATAAAATTTCCCGTACTTTAACATTTACTGTATATTCCTAAGATAAACCCCTCACTTTACTTCACTATATGTAAATTAAAACCAAAGATAAACCCCCCCCCACTTTTTATTTAAATATACTGTATTTACCTATAGATAAAAACTTCCATCACGTTACATTACACATATACTGTATATTACACCTATAGATAACAACACCCATCACTGTACATTACACATACACTGTATATTACACCTATAGATAACACACCATCAGTGTATAATGCAAATATACTTTATATTACACCTATAGATAACATTTCCCATCACTATACATTACACATATACTGTATATTACACTTATAGATAACAACTCCCATCACTGTACATTACATATATACTGTATATTACACCTATAGATAACACCCCATCAGTGTACATTACACATATACTGTATATTACACCTATAGATAACACCTCCATCACTGTACATTACACATATACTGTATATTACACCTATAGATAACACCTCCCATCACTGTACATTACACATATACTGTATATTACACCTATAGATAACACCCATCACTGTACATTACACATATACTGTATATTACACCTATAGATAACACCCATCACTGTACATTACACATATACTGTATATTACACCTATAGATAACACCCACCACTGTACATAACACATATACTGTATATTACATCTATAGATAACACCTTCATCACTGTACATTACACATATACTGTATATTACATCTATAGATAACACCTCCCATCACTGTACATTACACATATACTGTATATTACACCTATAGATAACAACCCATCAGTGTACATTACACATATACTGTATATTGCACCTACAGATAACAACCATCACTGTACATTACACATATACTGTATATTACACCTATAGATAACAACCCATCAGTGTACATTACACATATACTGTATATTACACCTATAGATAACACCTCCAATCACTGTACATTATATATATATACACTATATAAAAACCGTATATATTAATACACATATACGTATATACACTATAAGATATAACTATATAATTATATATATATAAAATATATAAAATAGTACACCACCCAATATTGGTCAACACATATAATGTATATTCACCATATAAAAGAGCCAGACGTTTCACTTACTACAACTTATGATAACCCTTTAAGGACTGAACGTGTCTTTACATAACTGAATATAATACCTTATAGATAACAATCCGTGGGTCTTTTTTATTGTATTTTACCTATAGAACCTTCCAAAACCCTCTTCAATTCTTTTGTAGTTCTTTAGTCATTTTCTTTCTTTTTATAATATATATATTATATACACCACTGTATATTACACTAAGAAACACCTCCAAAGCTGTATATTTAAACCCATGGGTAAACCCCCGTCACTTACATTACACAAAAATGTAATTACATCTATAGAAACACCCCCTCACTGTACATTTCACATAAACTGTATATTAATTTAAGAAAACCCCCTCCATCGGGGAAATTTCCCCAATACTGTATATTACACCATGATAAACCCATCCACTGTACATTACACTAACTGTATATTATACCTATAGATAACACCTCCAATCACTGTACATTTTATATATATATTTTATATTTTCATACACACCAAAACACACAGTATATTCACCTATAGATAAACTCCAATTTGAATTTTACACCATGATAAAAATCCATCATTTTATTAAAATATTCGAAAATTTCCCTAAGATAACACCATCACTGACTACACAAAACTGTATATTAAACCATAGCCCCCCAC